>JAHREE010149726.1:0-10463 GCA_033628505.1 Tringa tobata | reverse complement strand
GGCCCCGCTCGGCTGCGGCCCCGCTACCGCCGCCGCCCTCCGCGCGCATGCGCCGCCACCACCACCATGCCGCCCGCCCACCGCCGCGCCGCCCCCTGGCGGCCGCGCCCCGGCACAGCGGCCTCTCCAGAGCAGCCAGAGCCCGGCTGGGGCTAAATAATTTCAGTTTTTTGCGTACAAATGTCGATAAATTAAATCGGGGGTAAAACAAAAAGTGCCTTCCTGCCAGCAATTCCCGCGCGATGACGGGTTTCCTCCAGGAGAAAGGCGCTCGCAGAGGCTGTGTCAGTTCCTTCGGCGCCGCCGTCTTGGCCTTCCAGAGGGGCCCAACAAAATACTTATTTCTGTGAGAAAAGACCTGTTCGTCAAACGCAAACCGTGAGGAAAAAGGTAATCCCGAGTGCAATTTCAGGGTAGGGGTGGTGAGCTGGGGGAAGCGGTGGTTTGATGCCCGCTCTGGAAGCCCATGTCCCGGCTGAGGGGAGCCCCTTCGCCTGGCGCCACGTCCCCACCGCCCAGCCCCAAAATGTCACCTCAGGAGGCGACGTCTCGCTCTTCTCCAGCCAGCCCCAGCCGCTCCAAGCTGTGGTGGTGGCCACCGGACACAGCAAAATGCCCTAAAGGAGCTCGTTTTCCCAAAAGCAGCCACCCAGGAAGCCACGACGCGTGGCACTGCATCATTCCATGCAACGTTTATTAAAAAAAAAAGGAAGAAAAAGATACGATGTGCCGTACCCCTTTGCAGAGTTTAGGAGTGATCTTACAAGACGCTTTGGGGGAAATAAATTGTGTTTGTCCAAAGCTGTCCTAATGCATTTATTCAGAATTTCAAGAATTGCCACTCCACATGCCATTACAGGTCCAGATCGGGCTTAAGACCAGTTCTGTCCGCTGCAGACATACCTGTGTGAGGAAAAGCCGCGAAGTGTGATAAGGAGAGACAAGATACAGGTACGATAGGGAGACAAGTTTGGTCATGTGTGTTCCCCCCCCCAGAAAATAAAGTAATTCCTGTTATACAGAGCTAAATCCTGCCTAATTCGGATGAGAATTAGCAAATAGCAGTGAAACTTTTCCCTAAATCAGGAGAAATACACAGACCTTACAGCAATTAAAAAAACCCACCACGCTATTTTAATCATAGTAGAGAAAGGCACAGTTATTAAGCCATCCAAGTGAAGGGCTTCCACGTCTAGAAAGCTCTTTTAGAAAATATATTCATGCATTTTCACACTTCACCGTCAACAAGATTTAGGTATGAAACCCCATTGTCATCATTATTGTCATTATTGCTTTAAGAAAGGTTTGTAACTTTTATCTCTAAAAATATAAATCTTTCACAGAATGCTACATGAAGATTCGTAATTTAAAAGCTTCAGTTAAACTCTTCCCCAAAACAATCAGCTCCTGAGAGTAAAAAGCACAGCAGGCTGCAGAGTTAAATGTGCTGACTTGAGATTCCCCATAGTATATGACTGCTTTGCATCTTAATGTTCTTTATTCTGTTAATACATGTTAGGGCCACACCTCGTGTGGGAGGAAGTTGCTTTTGCAATCCTTTTGTAGTATTTACTGTTGATAGCAACACTTCTGGCGGGGAGCGAAGATATGATTGTTCCATTGTGAAGGTATAACTTTTACACAGCCGTGTGGCATTTTAGTGTTTGGAATATATGAATCTCCGCCTCATGTCACTGTGGCTAAGAATAACGACCAAAGCCTTTCTTTGAAGGGCTTATTACTTGAATTTCCAGGTTGCGTTTATACGGGAGTCACTATTCTGGTAAAGTAGATGTTACCAGGAAAATAGAAAAAAAAAAAAAAAAAAAAAAAGAAAAGAAAAGGAGAGAAAAGAAAAGGAGAGAAAAGAAAAGGAGAGAAAAGAAAAGGAGAGAAAAGAAAAGGAGAGAAAAGACAGGTTAAGCCCTTTCTCTCTTCAGAAGTGGCTCAGGTCTGTACAGTAAAACATCAGCGAGCACACCTGATCTGTGCTGACACACTCCCCTTGTGCATGTCAGAGGAGTACAGAAAGTAACTTAAAAAAAAACAAAAAAAAGAAGAGCATGGCAAGCTGCCTGGTAGCAGACTACCCACAATTATCTGTGTTACCCAACATCCTGTGAACATCTGCTTTAAAAGTATTCTCAAGTACTTTGTCCCTGGGGCCACGTAATTCTTTTTTGTAGCAATTATGCAGAACACACCAAGCTGCTCGGTTAGTTCGGTACCAAACTTGTTTAACACCTCTCTCTAGTTTAAAGCCCGTTCTCCACCCGGAGCCTCATCCAGGTGTACCTTTGATACAACTTCAAATATCAAGAAGGGCCCAGAAGAGTAACCAGCACTTTTTGAGCTCCCCTTTTGCCAGCCATGGGGGAAATGGGGCAGCTTTCCTGACTCACTGCAGTTTGGGCTCCAAGGGAAGCGCTGTGCAACGTGACTCAATAAAGACAGGTTTCTGTAGCTTCCCTCCCTTCACGTTTGCTTTTACAAAGACCATTTCCACAGGGTTGCTCAACACGCTGTACGAAGATAAGCTCCTTTTGCATTACTGGTAGTCAAAGGAAAAAAAAAATAACCCAAAATGACTGAAGTAGTTTCTGATCGGTGCTAACTCCCCAGATTTAAGTAAAATGAAAAATGACTGTTTACGTATACATTTTAATTTCAGCTCCATAAAAAAATAGAGACAGCGATCAGATAGACAGCATATCTGAATTACGTATCTAAATTGACTTGGATTTGGTAATCCCTTGTTAGGCTCATTTTTCTCTGAAATACTCCACGTTCATATAGAAGGCTCTGAATATTGTTTTCAGCCTCTGATAAAGCCCTTAATTCCGTATCAGCAGAACCCTTAATCAGGGCTTATCCTTCTATCTCCATTACTTTAATGCAAGCTACAGGACTGCAGGCTCCTGTAGCTTACATTAACCGGAGCCAGAGAGAAAGCACACAGAAAACCACCCCAGGTTTGTGGTTTTTCAGAGGATCAACCGCCTCCCCAGAGCGTGAGGAGGAGACAACTTTTAGAGCAGAGACATGGGAAGTCCGTGTGGGCAACCCCACCACAGAGGCTCTTCCTGCTCCACCCAACCGCCCGCTACGGTTGGAGAGACCCAGACGTTGTGCCTGGAACCAGCCATTCTGTTCAACGCAGGTTGTTCCTGCTCAGGTGGACAAACCTTCACTGCCAACGGGGCTGTTTGCTTCTTTCTCACAGATGCTGGTACTGCACCAGGCACCGTAGCTCCTTTATTCCCCAAGCTGAGACGACGTGGGCTGGCAAAGCCAAACATTTCAAAGGCTGGTTTGGCACAGCACAGCTACACCAGCGCTGGTCTTGCAAGCAACACGTTGCCTGTTTTATTTTTGTCGTTAAAGGCTGCAGAGTTCGTTCAGTGCAGACAGGCTGCTACACATACAAGAGGGATAAATCACACTAGACCTGTCAATCATTCACAGTTCAAATCTTCGCTTCACTTCATCTGCGATCATTTTTGCGATGGCAAGGGAGGAGGTAGCAGCAGGAGACGGGGCGTTCCTGACATGAAGAATTCTGCTTCCAATATCTCCACTGCCTCCATCAAATACAAAGTCATCTACCAAATTTCCATCACTGTCCAATGCTTGAGCTCTCACTCCGGATGGACCCCTGCGAAACAGAGGAGCCCACCATTAGCAAGAAAAAGTTTTCTGAAGTCAGAAAATCGATTCTGTTCTGACCTTGTGAAGGTGCCCAGGGAAAGAGTAAGGCAGGCAGACACTGGAGTCAAAGCCCCGTCAGGCTTTTGGGGGAGCAGTGGGAAGTTTAACACTTGTGAGGCCGAGTGGGAGATGTCTCACAGCCGTTACCGTAAAACAAGGGAAGGAAGCCAAGCAGAGGATCTTCTGTATCCCTCCTGGTAGTGAAGTTACCCTCCTCCCCCCTTCCCCAAACATGCCCTGTCTTTTCAGAAAGGAAACTCTTTGTTTTGAAATAGCAAGCCTTGTCAAACATGAATTTCATGCCAATGGTACACTGCCTCGGCTGGGTAACTCCCTTTTACCAGGCTCCAGCTTTTCTTATTCTGGATTTTCTCCCTGCAAATTGTTGGACAGTTAAACCCACCTCCCTGTACTTAAAGGCCTCATCTTTCCTCACAAGTGTCTTCAGTTCCTTGGCATTTCTAAACTCCTTTGAATTAGCTTCTCTCTCTCCACACAGTAAGAAGCTGAATATGATTTTATTGAGATGATTAAACTAAGTCAATATTCACTCAGTGGCAACCCACAGTCTGGCTTCCCCTCGGAATTTCATTAGTGTTTTGCTTTCTTTGTGACCTCAGATTCTTTTCAGGCTACTGAACTTTATCGCTAGGATAAAGAGACTTTTTCTTTTTTGGTGAATATGTTGCAATTGTGCATTTCAGCCTATGGAGAGCACAGAAAATCACATAAATATTCATCAAACTTGCCTATACGCAAGCAAACACAATATAAAAGGCCTTCCTGTAGAAAGTAGTTAAATGCTTCTACGCTTTGGTAGCATATTTCGGTGGAGGGAGTAAGAAAACGCTATATATGCTACTGTTAAAAATAGGAGATTTAACATGCTACTAACTAGAACTTTCTTTACCTGAGCACATCATTGACAGTGACCTCAGGGATGAACTTCTGAAGCTGCTTCACCTGCGCACTAAGGGAACAGGCTCTGTACATCTCACTCAGGCCATAAGAGAGGTTCCTCAGCACAAGCTTCCATAACCCGCTGTCGAGAGAAAACGTAACTGCAGTAAGAACAAATCTTCCATAATAAATGCAGTCGTGTCGAACTAACGCTAAGAAGGCAGCGAATGCTGCACAACAAAAGTTCCCATTTCCAACATCAGTAATCCATCATGTTTCTACTTGAGAACTATGTTTGTCCTTCTGTGCTTCAGCAGACCTTGTTTGTAGACCCAGTTTGATGCTGTAGCATCACACTTACATTCTTTGTTTGAGAATTAATTCTGAATTTGTCCTTCCTATGTCCAGGATTTTCTCTGGTCCAGTCAAATGGCAAGAGACAGAAAACCCACACGCATGAGGGAAGATGCTTGAGACCCTTTTACACAATCATTTTGGAAAGATCATCATACTCCTAAAACCGTCAGCTTTCAGTCAATGAATCTTGCTATGTCTTTACAAATCTTGTTTGTTTGCTTTGCTTTCCTCCAGTCTTCCAGTAGAGAAATCTATCAACAATGAACAAGATGCTTTCAACCCTTTACTTTAATAAACTGCATTAAGTTGAGCTGTTTGCCAGAATGTTTTTTTTCCAATTCCCTGACCTGTTCTGCAGCCTCTCATGGAATCATAGAATGGTTAGAATTGGAAGAGACCTTAAAAATCATCCAGTTCCAACCCCCTGCTCTGGGCAGGGACACCTCCCACCACACCAGGTTGCTCCAAGCCCCCTCCAATCTGGCCTTGAACCCCTCCAGGGATGGGGCAGCCACAGCTTCTCTAGGCAACCCGGGCCAGGCTCTCATCACCCTCACAGCAAAGAATTTCACCCTAATATATCATCTCAATCTCCCCTCTTCCAGTTTGAAGCCATTACCCCTTGTCCTATCACTACATGCCTTTGGGAAAAGTCTCTCTCCAGCTTTCCTGTAGGCCCCCTTTAGGTATTGGAAGACCGCTATAGGGTGCCCCTAGAGCATCCTCTTCTCCAGGCACTCCACTCTCCATGGATCCTCCCCAATACTGTCACATTCTAATGTCTAATTTTTAAAATTAGTCTAAGTTCTAAAATTGAGCACTTAGTAATGGTCTGTCGAGCCCTTCATAGTGAAGCAAGACTTCTCTTGCCTTCTACACATATGCCATTCATTTCTGTTTGCAATTTTAGTGATGATTCCCAATTCCTCTGACATGCTTTTGCAGCCCTTAAAGTATTTCCTTGCACCTGGGCATTTTTTAAATGTGTATTGATGGTCTGACAAAGTTTAACATGGCAACTCAGATCACTCTGTTTTCTCTCTTCCGAGCATCCTCTGCAGGTATTTTAATTACACTGTCGAGGTTGATTAAACCATCACGCGGCATTGGACCAAAACCAATCCTGGAAGAGCTCCATCAGCAGCACTGTGGCTCACCAGCACCTTGCAATGAGCAGCCACATTCTCAGACCAGCTGAGACATGTCTGGGTAGTTCATAAAAATTCAAATATTAGATCACATAAAGTCAAGCGTCTTGGAGAAGTCCACCCTTATCAGCACAACTGTCTTTAAACACACCAAAAAACTTGGCAAAAGCAGGCATTTTGACAAGAAGTAGCTTCCACGGTGTCCCAAGCTGACATTTAAATAACTGCATTCAGCAGATGAGAAGAGAAATTACCTGTACGTTACAGCATCTAAAAACTCTCCAGTGCTGAAGTCAAACAACCTGTAGCCCTCTCGCTTGAAGGCCAGTACCGCGTTGGGACCCAGCCAAATGCTGCCGTCCATTCTTGGCGTGAAATGAAAGCCCAGAAAAGGGAACCGAGGATTGGGAACCTAGAGGGGGACACAGCAAACTCAGCCAGGAAACATGGCAAACTTTTGTGAGGAGGAAAGTACAGACATTAACAGTTTATTGTGTGAGAGAGTGAATAGAACAGACCACAACACAGCAAAGGAGTTGTCCTCTCTATAAATGGAAATAACTATTTTTAAATGAACAAGTGAAAAAGGAAGTAAATTAAATTTTCCATTTTATTTCCAATCATTACAACAAAATTTGGGTCATGTAACCATACAATTGGCTCCTGCGCTGGTTTTTCTGCTTTTTAATTGTGCAGTTATAGCACATAACTAATTTAAAACACTGAAGAACAGAGCAGGGCCAAGTAAGGCTGCATCTTAGGTAAAAGCAAAACAACAGAGGAAAAAGAAATGCACATGATTTCTTAGGATATAAATCGACCCACAACAAAACCAATGACACACTAATGCTATTCAGCAGTAGTAATTATACTATAATAAAATAGGCTATAAAATAATAAGAAAACCTCACCATTCCTGTGTTGCTCAGATAAATGTGCAGTTACCAAGCCTGATTAATGCTAATAATAAATACCTCAGTTTCTTTTTTGTTTGTGAATGGACTACAGTGCAACTATGTGCGACGGCTGAAACAGAAATAAGCTGTTTGTGTGCAGGTACAAGTATTAAATAAACACACCTCTACACGTGCTGGCACTTCCAGATCTTTAGCTATTTAGAAAAGATGACTACAGAGGTGACACAGTCTGAAAATCAGCGAGTACTAGGTATTTCTCACAAAACAGTACTGCTATGACTAAAAAGTACTTTAAGATATGTTCCTTTTCTGATTTTCCTGCTAAAAACATGCCTTTAATACTTTTGAAGCTAAGTGCAAACACTCCACAAACTATATTACATTTCTGGTAACATATCCCTAGGACTCATGCAATTTTCTCGTGTTTAACAGGGAAATTCAAGTTCATATTCAGAAAAATGGGATTTCAACGTATTGCACAAATCAACTAAAATGCCACTCTAGGAATTCTCTCTTCTTGCTTGCTAACTTCATTTTCTGTCTGGGATTCCTCCTCTTGATCACACGATTTGTCTATATTAGATGGGTGAAGGCTTGTCCTTTTCCTCTTGTGCCTATTTTTTGTCATAATTCAAAGTAAATTCAAAATAAAGCTAATTCAAAGATGAGGTTGAAAGACAAATATCTAAAGCCAAGCTTTTGGGTATTAGGACACAAGATTAAACTCTACATCTAAGTAATTAATTATTTACTGTTGTCCCTCATTGACTTCTGAATCCTGCCAACAGATTTATTTTATAACATGAAGAAAGAAGCCAGGTTTTTGTGGGCATGTGGCTTTCATGCTAAACTTTTCATTTTTTCCCTATTAAAAAACCAAAAACACAAACAAAAGAACTCCAACTGGTGATAATTTCCCACGTGGTACTTCCACCTGTTCCTCAAGAATTAACAAAAACAAGCTGTCCTGTCAGAAAACAACTGAATCTACATCCACAGGTATCACTATCATCACTATCTGCAGTCTAACAGAAAAAAACGTGTAACATTGCCCTTATTTCTGTAGTTTCAGCAGTTCTTAGAGTGCACCATGAAAGACAACCCGGGGAGTACATACCGGATAAATATTTCCTTTAACCATATAGCACTTTTCTGGTTTTAGCACCAAATAATCCCCACGGAAGGGCACGATACGAGGTTCGGGGCTGCAGCCGCTGATCTCTGAGAGTCGGTCTGAGTAAAGTCCTGCACAGGTCACAATGTGCCGACAGTAGATTTCCTCACCCTGTGGAAAACAAAACAAAACACACAAAAATTCAACGTATCTACTAAAAAAACCACCCATCGCCCCAAAGAAGAGTCCAGATATTTTCTCCTCATGGCTTTCTGATGATGAAATGATTCTAGATGCCTCCTTATCATTTTTATAGATGCCAAAGACCCAAAGCAAACATGAAAACAGGTGTTTCTCCGCAAATGATTAAGTGATAAAAGGAGTGCCTGGAAACAACAGTCATAAGAATGTGCAAATAAATAAGATAAGGGACATATGCAGTCAAACGTAAGCCAGGCTGCAGAAAGTGAAAGTTATACTTTCATTATTATTCCCAGTAGGAACAATTATTCCACCAGGACTCAACATGAATTCTTAAGAAAAGGAGAAACAGCTTCCTATTAAGCAATTAAATCTTCAACTTAGTTCTTACCTTTGAGTTTCTAACAACGACAGGGTATGTCAGCCCTGTAACAGAATTAGACAAGAGAAGGAATTAATAGAATATGTAACAGAAAACTGACAGAACAAGCAACTTGCCACCATTAAGGGTTCGTCCACTGGGAGATCTCCAAGCTCTGGAGCAGCTACTGTTAACATAACTGATATTGTTGGATGTAATTGTATTTAGGAATCAACAGGTTTTTAAAAAACTCTTCCATATGTGTACCAGCACAGATCCAACCTGCCTTCCAGGGTAAAGAAAAAGCACTATCATACAAATACACATGTGATATTCAGCTAAATCTGATTTTAATAGGAGTGAACAACCTACTTTCTCTCTTTTACTCTTTTACTTCTTTCATCAGCATTACATGTTTTAGCTGAAGAGTGACCTGCTTGAGAAAAAAAAATGAGCTTGCTCCATACTCTAACATAATTTTGTCTTTTGTCTCTGCCCTATGAGACAGAAAGGTTCAGAAACATGATTTCAGTCAAAGCAAATGTGTTTTGAGCAAGATCTTTGGCAGGACTGTAGCAAATAGAAGGGCAAAAGAACTGCCTTACCATCTTCGCTTTCTGAAGAGCTTTCTTTAGCCATCTCCATGTTTGTAACTTCAAAATCAGTCAGGATCGTCCCACCTGCTTCCTGGAAGTCTTCAGCATAGGACTGGGCCACTTGTTTGTAATTCACGATGCCGGTATAAGGAGAATCAAGGGCCATCAGACCCTGGAACAGTATGAAGATACAAAAGAACAGTGAAGGCTGTACACAGACTTTGGAATGGCAAATGCACATGAAGGATAAAAAGTTCCAGAAATAAATGGATACGTTTATTTTTGTTGACAATTGTATTTCTCCGGGATTTTGAGGCTCTTTTGAACTTGTCAACCATGCCAATTCCCTCAAGGCCAGAAACGTATTTATCTTAAACTATAACATCACCTGAGAAACTGAGATTTTACACGCCAAATAAAAATAAGCAAATCCCTTACCCTGCAGAAGGGTTCTTTCGCTTTTATTTCCTTCGGTCCAATCAGCCTCAGACCTGGGACGTTGTTCTGCAGCCCCCGTTCATACAGAGCTTTGAGTCTTGGAATTTCATCTTGTTCAACGGCTACAATTAGCTTCAGAAAAGATAACAAGGCGCACCAGTGAGCAAACCATACAAAGCCAGTTCAGGATTGGCACCAAGCCCAAGCCAACAGCGAACGAGTGAACAGTAAATTATAATTCAAGGCAGAGGGGGAAAATGTGGTTTGTGCCATTAGTGGCACAAGATTCTATAAATACCTATTATTACTAAGAAAGCACCTATATATTAAGGAGAGTGAAAAACAAATGCTGAACTGTAGTTTAAGTTACTGCCAATGGATAATATTTGCTAAAACTACCATGAGACTACAAACCTGACTGTGAAAGAAGAGAATATGACTTTAAAGAGCCACTGGGATCCTTCCAAAAATAAAACTGACCTTAACCCAAAATGTACAAATCTCAATCTTGACACGAGAGTAAGGACACGTTCCGTCACCGTGTCTAAACTGAACTGCACCAGCTTGACTTCGTTTCACCATGCTGTTAGCTCACAACTATCACGAGAGGTTTGTCCAGACGATGAACTGTCTGTGCCAAGTTTGCACAGACCATACAACTGCCAGGCCCAGCCCAGGTCTGCCAACATGGGCACGGGCACCTTTGCACTGAAAAGGCACCAT
>JAHREE010149725.1:0-10859 GCA_033628505.1 Tringa tobata | reverse complement strand
GGTCAGGAGTCCTGGGGATGTAGAAATCTGTTAAAAACTCTGGAGACTGTTTTTTCCTCGAAGCAAAAACCGCAGTTGGACGCTGTTCTCAACCGAAGCGGGTTTGGGGCATCCTCCCCCGGCGGCGGCCCGCGGGCGGTGGGGGGTGCGGAGCTGGCGGGGTGCGTGGGATGGCGGTGCCGGCGTGGACATGGAGGTGACCGTGGATGCGGCGGGCGGCTGGCACGTCCCCAGCGCGGGCGGCGGGGCCCGCTGGCAGCAGACGAAGGGCAGGACGGGGAGGGAGCGCCCAGGCTGCCGGCCGCGGGAAGAGGGTCCTGCTGCGGGCGCTCGGCCTTATATCCTCTGCGGGGAGAGCACAGCGGGTCGGGGATGGTGCTGGGCAGGCCTCACTGCGCCATGGTGCCACCAGCATGTGCCAGGCACATGCCTGTCCCCATCCCTACTGCTCCCCGTGCCTGCTGCCTCCCTTCCCCACTGCCCCACACAGCCAGGGTCCCTCCATCCCATCCCATCCCATGAGGGGCCACCCAGCACAGTCACGCCCCGACACGCCACGCAGTCAGAGCTGGGGGACAGTGACACTCAGGACTTACCGCAGTGCCGACAAAATCTGTGAAAACAGAAAAGAGCGCGTCAGGCAGGGCAGGGGCTCGGCAGCCCGCTCCCACCCCGTCCCCCCACCGTGCAGGTGGCAGTTAAGCCCGTGGGACCCTTGCCCNGGGAAGAGGGTCCTGCTGCGGGCGCTCGGCCTTATATCCTCTGCGGGGAGAGCACAGCGGGTCGGGGATGGTGCTGGGCAGGCCTCACTGCGCCATGGTGCCACCAGCATGTGCCAGGCACATGCCTGTCCCCATCCCTACTGCTCCCCGTGCCTGCTGCCTCCCTTCCCCACTGCCCCACACAGCCAGGGTCCCTCCATCCCATCCCATCCCATGAGGGGCCACCCAGCACAGTCACGCCCCGACACGCCACGCAGTCAGAGCTGGGGGACAGTGACACTCAGGACTTACCGCAGTGCCGACAAAATCTGTGAAAACAGAAAAGAGCGCGTCAGGCAGGGCAGGGGCTCGGCAGCCCGCTCCCACCCCGTCCCCCCACCGTGCAGGTGGCAGTTAAGCCCGTGGGACCCTTGCCCAGCTGCAGGCTGCCAGAGGGGCTGAGCCCCATGGGCTTTTCCCACCTGGGACCCCCCCACACCCCTCAGGGCCATGGCGTGGGGCCCCGGGACCCCCCGGNGACCCCCCGGCAGCACGGCGCTCACCTTTGCTCTCTGTCTTGAGCTCCTCGTGCAGCAGGTCGTTTTGCCGGTTGCCGAGGACGAAGGCCAGGAAGGAAAGGATGAGGGCGTTGAGGATGCCGATGATGGCCAGGATGTAAGCCCAGCGCACGGAGCAGTCGCCCAGGGAGTACTTCCCTGTCTTCTCCCCGCACATGTCCCGTATGGTCTCTGCATCCCAGCCGTCGGGAAAGATCATGCAGCCCAGCACCAGGCAGAGCGCTGCAGGGGGGAGAGGAGGGAGAAGCGTCGGGGGGGACTGTGCCATGTGGCAGTGCCAGGTGGCAGTGCCAGGCGCTGAGCCCCCCCAGGCAGTGCACCACTGCGGCCTGTGACAGCCTTGGCCCCGTGACAGCTGGGTGACAAACACCACAGCCCCGGGGGACAGTGTTTGCACGTGGCTGCCCCACAACTGGCCCGTGCACAAGCAGGGACATCAGGGGCTTGGTTTCTTTGAGCCACAGGATCAGTGTTTTCCCCCAGGCTTTCTTCGTCATCGCAGGCTCCCTGTGTGTGAGGAGCTACTGGGGCACTGCTGCCAAGAGGGTCATCGTTCCCCGGGAGCACCCACATCCGACCACCTCACAGCCCTGCTCCCAGCAGGCTCCATCCCGCACACTCCATGCCGAGCAGGGAGACATCAGGGAGCACCAGGACGGACGGACGGACGGGAAGGGAAACGCCGAGACAAAGCCCGTGACTGTCAAGGTAAGGAGGCGGCGCTTTTTCTAACTACAGCCAGTACAAAAGCTCCTCACCCCCTATCAGCTGGGAAGACTAAAAATACCAACGATGTTGTAGAGAAGCTGGGGTGTGCTGCGAGTATTTTTGTCCTGGGTTAGGAAAGAACCGAGAGGCTTGTGCCCACAGGAGTGACAAAGTGCCTCCCCGTCCCTTATTGCTGGAGGGACAGCAAACCACGGGGTGCTGAGGTGTGCCTTAAACTGCTCTCGGTGGGGAAGTCCCAGGAGAGGGAGGAAAGCAAGTGCAGGGCATCACAGCAGGACTCGGCATGGCCCCTGCATCCCGATGAGCTGTGCCAACCGCTCTCCCCGGGAAAGGGCAGGGACACCAGTGCCGGCCGCCCTCGGCAGCCCACACACCAGCACGTGGTACCACCTGCCAGCTGCTGCCCGGTCTCTGCCTCCTCCCTCCACAGGGCACGTTTGCTCGGGAAAAGCACCTTTGCAGACAGAGGCGAGCTCTGCAAGCTGATTTATGACCATACACAGCCTGGCACCCCGTGGCTGCAGAGCACGGGGCACGCGTGAGGTGCCAGCCAGCCAGCCGGCATCTCCGGCACGGTGTCACCAGGTCTACCCAGCCACGCACGGCTGTGTCTGGGGGAACTCTCTGTCCACTGGGACCAGACCCAACCCCAAACCATCCCTTCTGGAAAGAAACATATAACCAGCTGGGACGCTGCTCAGTAAATGGCAAGCAGCAGCCTGGCCTGCCTGTTAACCTGGGCACCTCCGATCTAGATGCCATTTAACTCTGCCAGCTGCCTGAACTAAAGGTGGGGGGGAGGAACAGATCGATGCTGGGGGCTCTCCCTGGGAAAGCAGAGATGCCGAGAGGATTTTAGGACCCCTCTGAGTTCCTGGGGCAGCGCAGCTGTGAAAAAAGCCAAGGTGCTCTGTGGCCATCCCTAATGAGGGGGTAGTTTTGCCCCCGCAGCACTGGTCAGGCTGACATGACCCAGCCTGAAAACAGGCAGGGCTGCAATGGCTCTGCCGAAATGGGTGAGGAGGAGAAAAGAACACGGTGAGGACAGAGAAAAGCATAGCAAGTGGCAAGGTGAGCACCCTGACTGCCTGGGTGGCAAGCAGTCCTCAGCGATAGCCCCTCTTGGCCAAGAAGAGAACAGGGCTGCAGGAGAAGGCAAATTTAAGGAAAAAAAAAATTAAAATCAGATGCCAATTTTACCTCCACAAGAAGGGGCTCAGGCAGGCTCCTGACTTTTGTGCACGGCCCTCGGTTAGCCCTTTGCAGGAGCAGAAGAGACCCTGGTCTCTGCAAGCATCAGTGTTTCCTCTGCATTTCACACATTTATTTGGGCTCCAGGTGGATCTGTCTGCCCGGGGAAAGCAGTAGCTCACCGAGAGCTCGCTGCTCTGCCAACACCACAGCTGCACGAGTGAGGGTCCCCCAGGATATCAGCAGATCCCAAACATGGCAGGACGGGGCAATGACGCAAGAGGCGGTGGAAAAAGGTGCTGGAGGGCTACAGCACTCGTGGAGGACACAAGAGACAGGGTTTAAGGTGAAAGCAGAGCACGGCTCAAAAAGGCACAGGAAAAACACACAGCACATGAGCCACTGGTGCAGCCGGTTGTCGAAAGAAAGCCACGGGGGACAGGCAGTGATGGCCACTGCCAGGACCACTGGGGCTGGCTCTAACCTGCCTCTGCCTGCCCTGGTGCCTCCTGTCCCCGTGTGCCCACTCTGCACTGGCCCTGGGGCAAGGGGAGTCTCTGCCCTGGCCCCTGGAGCAGCTCAAGGAGCTCTTCCTGAGATCTCACAGCCCCTGTTTGCCAGAGAGAACTGAACTACAAATTTACTACCAGGGTAAAGGAGTGCTCCCCAGTCACCCCATGTACCCGAACACCTCTGCCCGAGGGTAACCAGCCTCTTCCCACGAGCCCCTCGCTGCCGTGCAGCTCCCCAGGAAGCGGCCATGCCACCCAAGGCAGGTCCTCTCCCAGCGAAGAGCAGCACAGCGCTTTCCTCTCCCCATCTGTCCTACGTGTTCCCAGCGGCAAGCCGAGTCCTCTGCTCTGTCACAAGCAATTCCCTTTTGTGCGTGTCCCCAGGCTGCCCGATGTCCTGGAAACACCTTCCCGTGCCTGCAGCGAGGAGCGACGCTGAAGCGCAGGGGAGGGACAAGGAGGGGATCCCCGCATGGTCAGTGGGCCTTAGCGCTGCCCTTTACAACAAGCCCCCCCTGCAATGGGTTGGAGGGGTGTGAGGCTGGGGCTCTGCCTGCCCGTCCCTCTGCCCGCAGCTCCCTTCTGCCAGCACCTGCCTCCCAGCGCCCCGAGGCCCCTTGCAGCTCTGCAGGAAAATGCTGGGGGTTTTTTTTGTTTAAAACATGACAATTTCTATGCCTTGCAAGCGCAGGAAAAACACCAAGTGACAACTCCTACAAAGGGAAAAAATAAAATAACCCAACTCCCATCCGTTTTGCTTTTAATTCCCGTTCTTCTGAGGGTGTGGTGCCAGTCCCCGGTGGCACTGAGGACAGCCAGCTGCTTTGTCACACCCCACAGCTGCCATACTTCCCCCAGGCACTGGGCTCCTACTCCCTCTTCCAGAGTTTTCCCAGTTGGACAGACAGATTTGAGACTGGGCATGTTGGTGATCACTGGGGCAGGGTGTAGGTGGAGGAAGGATGACCCAGCTGCAGTTTGCAGGGCTGCCCATGGCATCCTGCTGGGACTCTGGCCCCAGGGGAACATTTCTCCAAGTGTTTCTCCGCTTGGTTTTGCAGCTGGTTCGTGGCTTCCCACTCCTCAGGGCTCCCTCGTCAGAGTCCCCTAGAAATGAAAGGGGTAGCTCAAGGGCTTTTGAATCCTGGCAAAATAAATGAATTGAAGGGAATTCAATGTTACGGCTCAGGCTGCAACATGGTAATGAGATTTTAGCAGAGAAAGAAGAGGAGGCTGCTCCTGGCAGAAGGTGCATTTAGCTAATCTGGACTGAGTAACCTGTGTGTTTGCTGAGCACCACGGTTATCCCAGCATCACCCCAGCCCTATGCAGTTGTGCTCGCAGGATTCAAATCTGATTTTTTTAATCACTTTTGCTGTCTAGTTTAGCCTGCAGGTTTGGATGAAGACTGGCTTCTACTGCTCTCACCTGCCATCGGTGGAAGGTGCCTAAGGACGTGCCCTACAGCCAAACGACGTGGCTTCCCCCTGGCCAGGGGTGCACGGAGCATCACACTGCCACAGGACACACTGGGGACTGAAAACTGGAAAACGTGGGGGTAAGTGGAGGAGAAAAACAGCAACTGCTGGGTCCCAAAGGGGCTTGGGGACAGCGAGGCATTTGGTCCCGTGGGTGGTGGCTCTCCCTGCATCGAGTTCAGTGAGCTGCCTGTCCCCTGCCCTTGTGCACGTCACTCCCACCTCCCAACTCTGCCAGGAGGATTTTGGTGACCCCCCCCGACCCTCAAATCTACCTTGTGCTGAAGGGGAGGAAGCTCTAGGTGCTGTAACCTCCACTGTCTCCGCTGGAGATCCCCAACACGGTGCCCCTGGGAGGGAGTCCCCTGGGCACTGCACAGCAGCCCCAAACCTCCAGGGGAACGGGGACAGTGCTGTCACTTTGGGGTCTGGAGTGGCTGCTTCTCACTAGGAAACCTCCTGAAAGCTGAGCGCTGAAAGGAAAGGTAACAAACACAACCCCCCCCATCCTAAAAATAGATATCCTTCAAAAATAAATGAAAATTAAAGGCAGCGTGCTCAGGACAGCTAGCACTGGCCATTTACACAGACAGGAGCTCCCTGACGGCGTTTTGCTCTACAGGCTGTTTACGAGCCAAAAAACCAGCAGGATTCAGAATGGAGTTACGAGTTGGTACGAATCGGAACTGACAGTTACTTTATCTGGAACAACAGTGAAGGGATGTAAGCTCCAGGACACGAGCGGCTCCGCGATGCCCGGCTCAGCCCCTCCCTGCGGGTCGGCAGGCACGTTAACAGCTCCAGCCGGAGGGTTACGCTGCCTTCCAAAGCTCGGGGCTGGCGGCTGCCCAGCACAGACAGGGTGCTGGACAGACATGAGGTCAGTGCCACCTCGCTGCTCCCGTCCCCACTGCACGACAGGAGGGGCAGGGGAAGGAGAGGGAAAATCTTTGTGAAAGCTTTTTTTGGGGAGCCAGCAGCTGGCAATTCAGCAAATGCAAAGGTTTCTTTTGCAGCAACGTCTTCTTTCTGCTGCAAGGTCGGCAGGTGGAAGATCGTATCACCTGGAAGATCATATATTGGCATTATTTCTCCCTTGGGCAGAGAAAGTAGCTGTCCCAGTTACGCTGCCTGGCTAGTTTGGAGCAGTGCTATCTGTCTCTCATTTTTTCATTAAGAATTTCAATGAATGACTTTTATATCCACGAAAACATTATTTTTGAAACCTCAAACTCTCTCCAAGAGGAGCTGGCTCTCCAGTTGGGAAGATGAGCCCATCGTGACGTGGCTCAGCAGAGCCACCGCATCACTGCTGGCACCAGGGAGTGTTTTTGGGCTGCGGTGTTTGCTCGGGCCAGACCCTGCTCTCCCTTAAGGCTGCAGCCACACTGTCACACCACACAGCCCAGCCGTCCTCAGCCCAGCAGTTGGCAACAGCCTTCCTAACCATTGGTCTCCTTGGACATGCCAAAACCACGCCATGCAGCTGCGCTATGTGAGAGGTCTCCACTCAGGTGGTGGCAAACACAGCTCATGAAGATGAAGCAGAAGATGAAGCCACTGACCAAGGCTCTGCCTCTGCTCCCGGTTCACGCGCTGCTGGGTGGGAAGGGCCCGCCTGAGAGACGAGTGTAGCTCCAAAGGGTGTCTCCCAAAGGAGAAAAGGGCTGAGATGGATATGTATTATCACATTCTCCATCGGAGACAATCACATATCACATCTGGACACAGCATAACTAACTCCAAAGTGCCACTGATAAAGACAAAGCCCAGCCCCGTGGCCGATGACATGGCCTCTGGTGAAAAGGCACCCCACATGGCGTGCTCATGCCTGGCCTAGGAGAGCAGAATGGTCCCACCACACCCACTGCTGGACTTGAACTGCAAGGAGTGGGACTACTGGTTCCGTGCAAGAGGGACTGTGTGCTCAGCTGGCTGCCTCTTTTGACCCTCAGTAGACTCTAAGTACAAAACCAAGGGTCTGCCTGAAGCCTCCCTAAAAACAGAGCCCCGGACCCGCTCAGAGTGACTGTCCTCACAGGAGGCACGTGGATACGGTGCAACACAGAGGCAGCTGGGCTCTCTCGCTCCAGCATTAGTGCCGGACACCAGGACAACTTTGTTCAAAGCTCAGACTTAACTCACAGGTTGACCGCATCTTACGTTACAGCAGAGAATTGGGGAATTGGAGGAAACGCTCAGGCTCCTGGGCAACCTCCTCAGTGCGTGGTGGTGTATTCCTGTGCTCTGGTCTCCAGCAGATGACTGCTACATGGGCACTGGAACGGAGACATCCCAGCCCAGCTGCCTTCATCTCACTCCTGTACCGGCCCTCCATGGAGGGTGGATGAGAGGGATCACCCACGCAGCCCGTTTCTCTTCATAAAAGCATCATCCCATGGGACTCTCTGAAGGAGCTTCTCCGCTAATTTTGAGGACTGGGGTGGCACCAGGGTGCTGTCAGTTATACAGTTGTTGACATGCTCATGTTAAAGGACCATTTCTGGTTTTATAACAGAAGGATTTAGCAAAATCTCCAGTTTTGCGTTACTGGGATTTTGAACAGGGCAGATGGCTACGTTTCTATTTGCGATAAAGCAGAGTCTCTCCTCTTAATTAGATCCAGTTTCCTCCTAGGGGGCAGTGGCTTTTGAGCTGGGGCTTTCTGCAAAGCTCTAATTAAACCCTTCCTTGATTGTTGTCCACTAATTAGACATTGATGATTTAAACCTCTTTTTTTTTTTTCTGAAAGAGATACTGAATTCCCGATCCTCCTTCTCCCCCGCTGTGCTGCTCTTGACTTTTCTCCTCTCTAAAGATCCCTTTTGTGCCCTCAATCAGTAGCCCTATATTCTGCACCAGTCATGCCATAGAGACAGGGAGGACACACTTCTGACCCATCTCTCTGCCTTTCACCCTGTTTACCTGGTTTTCACCAGTGAGACCATGAAACTTTGGGCCTCGCTATTGCTTCTGCCAGTGGTGCAAGTCCTTCTTCAGCTAAAACCTCACCCAGGCAGGAGGGAACACCTTTGCCTTCTCTGCTCCTCCAAGCCCTCTGGTCCGGCACAACCCTCTGACCTCCCAGGTGGGTGACTCTCTGAACCTTGCCATCATGCTGTGTTGCAACCTGCATCGGGCCCCATCCCTACCCTACCCATGGGATTTGACCCATGGTGTCCTCTTCATGGGTCATGGCAGCTCCTTCTCTATGCACAAGGTAACACATCCATCTGCAGATGCCTCTGACATGCCCAGGGAAGTTCAGCCCTGCTTGGCCTCCCCAGAGGAGGCCCCCTCTTGCTGGGATACACCACCCTACCACCTCTGCGTCCTGCCCCTCCCTGATGGCAACACCAGCCACTCCTGCAGGACAGAAGCTCTCTCGTGCTGCCCCATCTGAGAGCAGGGTGGACGGCCAGTCTCTGCGAATGATGCCTCAGACTCTCCTCAGCACAGAAAGGCCGTGTAGCCACATCGCTTTGGGACAGCTCTGAGCTAAGCCTGGGCCAGCTGGGGCCAGAAGAGCCGGCCCGTGGTCTCAGTAGCTGCACACTAAGGGCTCTCACAAGCACACCTGTGAGCAATACAAGTGTGTGCAGGGACAAGTCCCAGGACATGGTGAGGGGTACCTGGAGGTGCTGCCTTGGCCACCCCAGCCCTGAGCTGGGGCACTGGGGGCTGTCTTTGGTGTGGTACCCTCTGCCACACAGCTCCCTGTGCAGCAGCAGCACTGGCCGGGCGCTCCGAGCCACTTGATTAAGCTGCTGACAATCGGTAGGATTTAGGCTCTGAGCTTGCCTTAAACCGGTAAATCTTCAGGAGAGGGAAAATTAAAGATGAAGGAATTTCCCGATAAGCCAAGGCAACACCAGGTCTGGCTGTGGTCCTGATCTGGGTGAAGAGAGGTCAGGCTTTCCAGCCCAAACCAGCTGCAAGGAAGAGAGCTGGGCCAGCTGCAAGCCCTTAGCATGAGGGGGGGCTTCTCCCAGGGAGGGCAGACTGGGGAGCTTTTATTAGGAATATGGAGGGCTCTAGGTCGTTCTGGTGGAAGCTCTGGGCCTCTTCACACTTTCTGTGCAGTGGGGAGTAACGCGATATCTTTCCATGTGGTAAAACTGGAGAGAGAAGGAAGTGAAGGGTCCCACTAACCGGGGAAGTTCAGCATCTCTTCTCAGGGTCTTTATCCCAAAAGAACAGACCCTCTGTGAGGACAGCTTGGAGGACTGCACACAAGGGGATAATTGGGATCCTTATCAACAAACGCATCAGGTCCCCTTCGGGGGAAAAGTCTGGTTTATTGCATGGTGTCCCTTTGAGGAGTGAATCTATGAGGGTGTTGGGGTACACCTATGGTTGGATTTCATCTATGGAGGGAGCAAAGAAGGATTTATAAACAGGGCCACTTTTGGGGGCAATGACTGTGCTCGAGCCTGTGGTCACTTCTGAGGAGACACCAAGGTAAATGTATGGTGTCCCTCTGTGGAAGCGCTGTACTCGGAATGTCTTTATGCAGAGAGCTGGGGAAGGTCTCTCCTCACAGCCCTTTCATGATGCTGGAGGGAGGAAGGGAGCCCGGGCACAACATCTCTTTAAGGGGAAGCTGAAGGCTCTGTCTGTGCACAGGTCCTTTTACAGGGCTGGGGGGTCTATGCTTGGGCTCCTGCCAGTCATGGAGCCCCTTCAGGGGCTGGGGGTTCCCCTAAGGTGGGCATCCCCTGCAGGCTGGGCTTGCTCAGGGATGCCCTTTGGGCTGGGTAGGCAGGGAGATTGGGATCTTCAGCCCCCACTGGCTTGGAGGGGACTAATCCCTGATGTGGGGTGACCCCTGGGGTCTCGGTCGCCAGGAGGCTCGTCCCAGGTGCCCTAGGACATCCTTTGGGCTGGTCCCTGACTCTGTGGGACAGGTCTTATTGTAAGGCGTCCCAAAGCTGGCCCCTGACTGGGATGTACTGGCATGCCCTAAGGCTGGTCTCTGGCCCAGAGCGTCACAGGGTGCCCCAGGGCTGGTGCTTGTTCTGGGGTCTCCTGAGGTAGGTCCCTGATGCAGCTTTCTCACTGTGTCCCAGGGAGCCCTGTGGTTCCCTGGGGTCAGGTCTTGCCTGGGAACCCCCAGGTGCCAGTGCCCAGAGCTGGTGCCTGTTTCTGGTGCTCTGTCAGTGCTAGTGCCTGGCTTGGGTGTCCCAGGAAGCTTTGGGGTGTCCTGAGGCTCGTTCCTGACTGGAATATCCTATGGATCCACAGTACTTATACCCAGCCCAGCTTCCTTGAGCAACCCTGGTGTTCCCCGTGGCCAGGGGCCCAGCTACCAGTGCCTGGTGAGCCCTGGGGACCACTGCCCAGAGCTGGTGCCCATTCCTGGTACTTTATCAATGCTACTGCCTGGTCTGGGTGTCCTGGGAAGCCTGGGGGCTGGTTCCTGGAACCATGGCCCCACACTGTTTGTACCCAGCCCAGCTTCCTTGAGCAACCCTGGTGCTTCCTGCAGCTAGAGGCCCTACTGTCGGTGCCTGGCGAGCCCTGGGGGCCAGTGCCCAGAGCTGGTGCCCATTCCTGGTGCTCTGTCAGTGCTAGCGCCTGGCCTGGGTGTCTCAGAAAGTCCAGGGGCTGGTTCCTGGAACCATGGCCTCGCAGTGCTTGTACTCAGCCAGGCTTCCTTGAGCAACCCTG
>JAHREE010149724.1:87293-98495 GCA_033628505.1 Tringa tobata | reverse complement strand
CTCCAGCAGTTCCCTGTCTCTCTTGAACTGGGGAGCCCAGAACTGGACGCAGGATTCCAGCTGTGGCCTCCCCAGTGCAGAGCAGAGGGGGAGAATGACCTCCCTCCACCTACTGGCCACACTCTTCCCTACACAGCCCAGGATCCCATTGGCCTCTTGGCCACAAGGGCACATTGCTGGCTCATGGAGAGTTTACTATCCACCAGGACCTCCAGATCCTTTTCCTCGGATCTCATGGCAGGACATGAGACAATAACACCATCCCTTCAGCACAGCACCAACAAGCTGCTTCTTACCATCCCCTTCACCCTGCTAAAAGAGAAGACATTTTTGCAGGGGTGCAATAGGCTTTTGGGCTCAGAATGCCCCAGGGGGTACATCTGAGGTCTTTGGTACAACACGGTCTTTGCCCCGACAAATGCAAAATGGTGGGAAGGGTGCAATACTGGGAAAGAGACTGGAATTAGGTCTGGCAGCTCCTGTGAACACCACAGGGCAGAGGCTCACAGAATGCAGCCTGGGCCTCCTCTGTTTTGCAGATTTTGCTGAGAGCACATCTGCCAGAGAAGAGTGGCTCAAGGGAGGTATTTTTGGGTGAAATAGATGCTGAAAGCTGTCAGGAGGCTGAGGACAGGCGGTGAACTGCACGTGCGTGGCTCATCCACACGAAGGAGAGCCAGGCAGGATCCAGCAACCAAGTTTTGGAGAAAGAGATGTCAGAAACGACATGAGTTGAAGTATTCTATTACAGCAGCAATAACCTGCTACCGTCCTGAGGAAACACAAATACTTTCAACCTGAGTGAACCCAAGTCAACCTGAAGTCCCCAGTGGGGGATCAAAGGATCTGAGCACATTCCACCCTTGGCCTTCTTTGACAGCCCCAGTCGGAGGGACTATTCTAAGCCGAGCGAATGAGAAGTGCAGTTCAGAGAACAAAGCACAGCTCGCTTGGCCCAGAGCCACCCACCCGCTGACCAGAAGCAGGCAGCCAGGAACAGACATGTCAACTAAGGCGATTAGGATCTCTTCAGTAGTTCAAAGTTTGCCTGTTCATCTCCGAGTGTCACAAAACTTTCCCCTTTTTCACGTTACTGCTCCAGCTCCAACGGAACATCACCCACCTGCAGCCAGCTCTTCTTGCTGGGCACAGAAAACAAGGACATGCAAGTGTCGTATCGGGTGCCAAAGCCAGAGCAGATCAGTTCTGGAGCAGGCCTGTGACTTGTGTGCTTGAAGAAGCCACTTGCCATGTTCAAGCCCATCACAAGCACAATTTCTTCCGTTGTGTCCATGTGCAGTTATTTCCCCCCCTCTCTGTTTTCATTTCTTCATTTCTTCCGCCACTGGCCTCTTACTCTGTGCTGTTTATTGTTCTCCTTTCTCTCTCGGCAGATGAGGCAGTCGTCCCTGGAGAGCAGGAGAACTGAGGCACCTCAAAGTACGCAAGACCTGAGGAGTGACTGTCCCACAGCCCCCAAAGCAGAGAAGATGCCATACAGAAGCTGACTCAAGCATTCATCTGGAGAGAATGGCATTGGAGACGCCAAAACTGACAGAGGATGCTACGTTAACAATTTCCTTGTAAAACACCCAGGCTAAAGGGCTCCTACGAAAGCACATCAGACACCAACATTCATTATAGCCAACGCCAGCCTGAATGGAGAGCTAGTACTAACAAGTTTCCATCAAAGGCAATTCCCAGAAGGCATCTACAGAAGAACCTCTCCAGCGCTCCCTCTGCACGTCAAAGGCTGCTGAAGCAATTACCCCAGGACCGCAGCCTGGCAGGGCGCTTTATCACAGCTTCATCTCCCTCAGCTCATCAAGGGTGTGAAGCAGTAACACAGTGATACACCCCCATGGCACAAAACACCCCATCTTCAGCATCCAGGGTGGAGAAACCCAAAGGCCTCCCCTTTCTCCCAGGGACCGTGTTGTGTTTAAGCAGAGATAAGACAGAAGGACTTCAGTCCCGGTGGCGTTACAGGCCTTGCTGGGAAGCTGAGCGGAGCGCGGGGTGCTCACTGTGCACCGTGTTGGGTCAGAAATCACACGAGGACCCTCTCGCTAAAAACCTCTTGGAGCTCACTTCTCAGCTGAAGAAAGCTGACAAACCCTCCTTCTGACCGGTGGAGAGGAACAGGACAAGATCAGGGCAGAGGAGACAGAAAAGAAGTGCCATGTGAACCAAATTTTCCAAGATTACGTAACTTCTTGAATAAATACACTTCCTTATCCTCGGCGGCGGTTTCTGCCGGAACGTTACACAACCGAGCGCTGGAATGGAGAGCAGGGAGATGGGATCCACAGGGCCAGAGAGCAGGAAACATCCTGCTGCCTCACCATGTGGCGAGGAACAAGTGGGATGGAGTCCTGCAACTTGCAATACACTTCAAAAACGTTTTAATCTAAAAAAAAAAATAGTATTTGGAACCGTATTGTGCAAGACATATTAGACAACATCTGCTTCCTTAGGAAACCCAGGCCTAGAGAAGAATTTCTCTTCCTATTTTATATGCTCTTAAGCAAGAACAGGTTCTAGTATGCATTCGTCTACCTACAACAGGCTTTTTTTTTTATTTAAATGAAATCTTAAAATGAATTAAAAAAAACAACCTTCCGTGCACGAGGTCCTCCATCACGCTCACTAATTCAGCAACCGGATTCCTGCGGGTTCACACCACCCCCAGCCCTGGTATGTCTGAAAAGGAGCCAGCCCATCTCCCACAGAAAGGGTGTCTCTGTCCAGAGGGTAAGGAGTTGTGGTGTTGCCTGTGACCATTCGGTGGCCACGTGCCGAAGCTGTCGGTCTCTAAGGAACGCGAGATATGTCAGGATGCAAGACAAGGTACTACTTGCCAGTTAATACCTGGTAAACCATCGCTACGTGGTTTGCTGAAGTGGGAAGGACACACACCAGGCTGAACACTATAAACACCTCGGACCTGATTTATTTAAAAGCATAACTCCTAGCTTGAAGCCTTGTAGGACTGTAAAATAATCACAGGAGACACAAATTGAAACCAGGAGTCAGCAAGTGCATTCCCAAGTAAGCAAGCAGAAGTTTCCTCAGCTGCAAAAATGTCAATGTTACTCAATGGCCCTAAAAGTGCATTACCTGGCCTTTAATACAGGTGCAAGATTACAGATGCTATCGAGCCCCACCATAAATACCTTTGCCCCGTGCAGATAAAGCTAATGCTGAGAGTGATAAAATGGATGGCATTGGTTTATTACAGGCCTCGTAAAAGGGAGCGTAAAGTCCAACAACACAGATGATTCAGAAGACTCACAGAAGATTCCCAGATCTCACCCTACTTGTCCTTGTTCTACACGTCACTGCAGAAGGACTTGCGGTGAAGATTTTCAGTCCCAGAACCACCCACAGAACCACCAGCAGGTTTAGGAGACCTCCTGAGATCATCTGGTCCAGCTTCCCTGCTCAAGCAGGTTGCCCAATCAGCACCCCCTGAGTGACAGGACGAGGGGAATGGCTTTAAACTGAAAGAGGGGAGACTGGGATGAGATCTGGGGAAGAAATTCTTTGGTGTGAGGGTGGTGAGAGCCTGGCCCAGGTTGCCCAGAGAAGCTGTGGCTGCCCCATCCCTGGAGAGGTTCAAGGCCAGGTTGGAGGGGGCTTGGAGCAACCTGGTCTGGTGGGAAGTGTCCCTGGATGGGCTTTAAGGTCCCTTCCAACCTAAACCATTCTATGATTCTGTAATATGAGAGGTATTGGTTTAAGCAATTCATACACGTTTTTCCACCACACACTCATCACAGAGAAACACTTTCATTACCTTCCACCGCATGTGAAAGCTTTCTTGAATAACAATCCCAGGAGCACGCTTCACTCCTTTCTTTTCATATTTAAGTAGTTGTTTGTCTATAGTTACTCCTTAGATGCATGTCCATGCCTAGACGCAGCGCTCTAAGGAGCCACCCAACCACTAACCATCCCTGGAGCATCCACCTTCCAGCCTGTGCCAGACATTGCCACAAGAGCCACACATTGTTGATGTCAGCTCCTACAGGAATACGCTGGGACCTCCAACTCCTACTCTGGTGTGTCAGGATCACCTTTTAAATGTAGGCTTCTCACTAAAGACCTCATAGTTCACAGGACTGACTTTTAGAAAAATACTTATGTTTCTCCTGCTTGTGGAAGGGAAATGAATGTTCGTTTCACTTTGCATCACCACCTATGGTTCTTCCTCAAAACAAAAGCTTGTTCTACCACAGCCAAGAATCAAATTCTTTTGTGCTTCAATTGTTCAAAACACCTGTTGAGAAGACTGAAGCTGTTTCTGAGCAAAATGTGAGGTAGGACATTGGTCATCAACAACAAAATCCACTCCACTGTGGTTTTAATCAAGCCAAGGAAGTCCATCTCTGTTTTGTCAAATGGGTAAGACAGAATATATGTTACCAGCGGCACTTTCCTACTCTTGCTCCATGAGAACAGCAAGAGGATGGAATATGTGACATATAATAACTTCCGGGTAAGAGTTTGGAGCGCAAATTCCGAGCCCTAGTCCATAGAACAGAGCACTCTACATGTTCACTTTTGGAAATGTGAAAATACAATCCCACTTTCCCTCTTTGACAGCTCAGCAAGGGAGAACATCTCCTGTGGGATCAAGAAGAGGGAAAAGGCAATCAAATCAAGCCATTCTCCGGGAAGGAACTTGCCTCTGGAAGAGCCTTGGCCTCATGACTGTCTTCTGACAGGACTACCTCTAGGGCACAGAAAGCTAGAACAAATAGCAATCAAGACATTTTTTATTTTAGTTATAAGTGACTATAAAGCACTCTGGGGAAAAAGCTTCAAACACTGCCTTTTTTGTCCAGCTTTCAAACCCTTGGACTGTCACAGAGCTCTTAATCCAAAGCAGAGACGATTCAGAGCTAAAATAAGCTGAGTACTTACTATTGCAGAGATGGGCTTTCCATCTGCTGCCTCCAGGAGAGCAGTCTTCTCCAAACAGGCAACACATCTGAGATGGATCAAAGTTTCTAAACTTTGAGATAATGCTGACAAGCAGAACGCATATCATTATCTATATCAAAGGCTAATCATTAACTACTGCTCGGATTCAGCTATGATCACTTTTACTCTGCTTTTAGCCTATTTATTGTCCGACCTGCAGCCCATTTCAAACCCGACCCGTTACTAGCAATATGGTCAGTGGGAAATAATTATATTCAGCTTCTCCAAGCTGTGCAAAACGGGGGTAAGGGCTGAAGCAGGAGGGATTTCTGCCACATTCTACTCATGGTGAAACCATCCCTCACAAAATATTGACAATCCCTATTGTTACAGCCAAACATTTCATGTGACCCAAGATAAATATCTGCTGCTCGGACTATGCAGCCCACTGAAGGCATAAGTCAATCATGTTTGGACCAGACCAAGGACTGGGATGCTCATATAAAGCTCCACTCAATAATGAATGTAACTCCTGAGTCTTCCCCACGAGATCTTCACAAAAAAGCAAAGAGGTTTTAAAACTCCCTGCCCAGGTTAAATGTGTTGCAGACATGACTTTCAAACACATTGCACAAAACATGTTTCAAACATTAATCTCTCTGTCAAGGAAAAAGAGAAATCAGTGTTTTGATTGCTTTTTGGACACTGTACCACAGCAAGTTTAGTTTCCTTTAGTATCTACCCTATAATAACAAAATGAAACAATTTCAAAGCTAGTTTTTAGGAACTTGGGGAAGCGGTAAAAAATAACAAGGGCTCATAAATTGTACAGAAATTCTTCACCAGTGTGGACCTGCCGGGGTAGCTGGCTCTCTCACCTCTCCCATCAGGAAGATGGTGTCAGCAATTGCTACAGAAGAAAAATGTGAAAAAGGAGAAAAAGAGCAGGAAGTACAGCTGTCCTGAGCCCTGCAATACCAGGGTCCTTATTGTAGGGGCAGTGGTTTCCACCAAGATCAAAAGCATGAGTTGAACAAAAAGGAATCAACTGGCAAGTGGTGCACATGATCCTGCTGTCGGGATGTACTGGAGGGTTTTACTTAAGCCATTCAGCAGATCAAGGAAAGTCATGCTACTGCCAAAAATTATTTTAAACTATTATAAACATAATAGTTTAAAAGAAGCAACCAAAGAAGCAACAGCCAGAATAAAGCGTATTAGGCTCTGCTATCCGTACAGCAGGATATCTTATAGACATTGCTCCATCTTTATGCCTTGCATGAAGAGAGCAGCACAAAAATGGCTAAGTACAACCAAACCCACAGCAGGAACATGAGGGCAGCTGTAAAACTCCCAACAGTCTTTCTTTTAAATTGTTTAGGCTTCAATTTGACTATACCTGTAACATTTTCCTCCAGCATACTTCACAGTCTTGCCTCACACCACCTTAAACATTAAGGTTCAGTACCTCCTTGTGAGATGCCTTATCCCAAGTTAATGAAGGGCACCAAAGCCTCTGGTAACTTGATTTGTATAAAGGTCTCCTGGCAGAGAACCCAGAAATCATGACTCAGTCTCTTGTCAAATCCATTAGACCAGGAGCTCAGACAAACAAGGGAGCCATAAAAGAGGCAACTGAGAAAACCAGACCAACACTGTGGGCTGCATTTCACTCCCACAGTATTCCGAGGTGGGGTGTGCTCCTCAAGAGCTTCTACTTCCCTTATCACTTTGATGTTCGAGGGTTGACTTGGGAAACGCGCACAGCATCTCGCTGCCCTCCTGCGGGGCGCTACGCTGCCAGCAGCCACTGCCGTCACCTCCCGCAGGCTGGAGGAGAATGAACTGGGACCATCTGCCTGCTGGGAGCACTGGCTTTGAGCCCGCTCCACGCTTGTTGGTGTTTTTCTTTCCCAAGTAAAGGATGCGAGCTTCAAAATGCAGTCAAGCTGTCACAATACATCGTCAAGTCTCTTTGGTACAATGCCTTTCAGAGCAGGAAAAGTTAATGGAGGCGATAAATGGTTGATCTGAGGAGATCAACCATTTACCTCTGAGGAGAAAGACCTAGGAGTCCTGGTGGACAATAGGATGACCATGAGCCAGTGATGTGCCCTTGTGGCCAAGAAGGCCAATGGCATCCTGGGGGGCATCAAGAAGAGTGTGACCAGCAGGTCAAGAGAGGTCATCCTGCCCCTCTGCTCTGCCCTGGGGAGGCCGCAGCTGGAGCACTGGGACCAGTTCTGGGCTCCCCAGTTCACAGTGTCCCAGACCAGTTCTGGGCTCCCCAGTTCATAGTATCCCAGACACACCGAGTACGTTCAACGTTTGAAAGCAATTAGGCCAGGAGCAGGTTGGGTCACAGGGACAAGCATCTCCATCAGGCTGAGCCTTTCAAACAGCGGCATTTCCAAGCTCACAAGGAGCAGGGTAGCCAGCGGGCTTGTAAGGTCAGGAAGCCGACTGCATCTTGGAGGTAGCCTGAAAGTACTTTTTAATCTTACTAATCCAAGTCCAACTGAATTATCTCTAACATGAAAAAAGCCTGGAAGGGTATTTACCATACATACTCCTCCCAAGAAGAGACACATTAAGTGTTTAAAAAAAACCAAGACTGCCAGGATTTCTCTTTGCCAGGCTAAAAAGATCAGCTAAATATATCACAAAGCTCATATTCCAACCTCATGTGCCTTCATCACAGGAAGGAGATTTGAATCCTTGATAACTAATGAGCTGTGCATTCATCAGAGGAATAAGATTTGAATCCTCGATAACTAACGAGCATGTGTGGGAAAAGGCAACTTGGTGAAGTGGAGCAGCACTCACAAAGTCTCGAGAGAGAACTTGCTGCACTTGCTGGTAGTTTCCTGCCAGAACAGCTCTATTCTTTTCCTTGTGTTCTCCCAACTTCTTAGCCTTGATATCAGGGTGTGCTGAACATGCAGGGAGAACAGAAGATGCTCAATCACTCACAACATTTTGGCCCGTCATCTAGAGCTACCACGGTCTGTTATATTAATTTAGATAAACATTAGAGTGAACAGATTATGTGTACGTACAACTTTTTAAACGGATTACAAATGACAATCACATCTGTGGTACAACAGTGCCTGTGGGATTTTCTAATATCATATATGTGCAGAGTGAAAGAACAAAAAGAAAACTTTAACACACTTTCCACACCAGCAATTGCTGTAGCTAGCAATCGCGGCAGTTCAAGTGCCACTGGAAATCAACAGGACCCGTGCAGATATGAACTGGTGAGACTGGGGGAAGAAATGACATGTAAAAGCTATGGTGGGAAGATGGCATTAAATACTGCAGAAACAGAGGAGAAGGACAAAAAGAAAGTATTTCATCACAGCCTCCCGCTTCTAGATTGGCTTCTAAACCAGAAAAGTCTAATTTCAGGACCAACAAATGAAAGGTTTTAGAAAGTTAATTTGTAGTGCAGCAAAATAGGAGTTTAATTTGTTTACAATAACTAGCCCTATTATTCTCTGCATTAGCAGATTCCAGCTTTCAGCTGAAAAAAAAAAGTTAATGAAAAAAATCATTGGTCTTGAGTCTCCTGGGACTTGATTGGGAACATTTCCAGAAAATTAGATTGAAACAAAAGGCAATGGAGCAGATTAACTAAGATTGGATTTTCCAGATAAAATCAACACAAACTACATTTGAGTCTTTTTCATCCTTCCCTAAGAAAAAAAATTGCCAAGACTCCCAGTGGTTTCCTGGCAGGCTTTTGGAGAAGCTGACGCTGGCAGTCTGCTTCAGCTCAACCCCATGAAATTCTGCTGTAGATTACTGCTTACTTTCAGGGTGACCTTCAGTCAAGTGTGGAGAAGACAGGTCTGCAGGGGCAGGAAACTTTCCTGCTGGGTGGAAGGGTCTTTATAGCAATTACAGAAACCAAGAAGGAAAGGAGAAAAATATTACCTTTTAGTTCAAAGAACAAAAGGTTCTGTCTTCTCTCTGACCTTATGTCTGACTGGAAAACAAGCCAGCTGAAAGGAAGCTCCTTAGGGCCCTGACTCAGAACTGACTCTGTGAATACGGCGGATCCTCTCATCCATTTGTTCTGGCAGAGCGTTACAGATCAGTATTCTCAACACCTTCCCTTCTCAAGTCTTTAAGCTTTTATCTGAGGATAGAGTGTTTTACCAATCCCAAACTTGAACTTACTCTGTAAAGGGGTAAGTGAGAGAAGAATCCTCCCAAACCTCGTCTATAAAATGGAAAAAAACCCAACCAAACAATCCCCAAACCTTCTGGTTTTTGCCCCATTGCAACTCAAGAGTAAGTGGCGGGGACTAAACTTTTAAACCAAAAAAAGCAAACAGCAAAAGTGACTTGGAAAGCTCACTGAATTCCTCCTCTCTACCAGCAGAAATTATTCTAATTCACAGCCTAGTTAAAAAGCTGCTCTAGATTAGAAATGTGATATGAAATGAAAATAATTCTCTGTGACTTCTAACAAGCAGCACAATCTCAGTAGGAAACAGCCACAGAAAATGTCTCAGTTCTCAACACAAAGTTGTGTGGGAGCCTGCAACCCCTGCTGGTTTTATTTATTTATCATTTTCAATCCTTTTTTTCCTTTTTTTTTTTTTGGGGGGGGGGGGGCTGGTGGAAGGAGTGGGGAAAGGGGGAGTGGAAGATAAAACCTACCTGCTGCAAAAATTTTTGTGTTTGTAGCAAAAAGCATCACTTTAATTTTGTACCATGCAGCAGGGTAGTCACAGGCAGCTTTGCCAACACATCCACAGTTATGAAGCCAACATGCATTTAAATAGCATTTACACATCATTTCCAGTGCCCCCTTTTTTAATGAAGGATGGGAAAAAAAAATTAATGCATAATCCAAAGCTTGATTAAAGCCTCAGGAAATATTACCTCATAAATTATATGAATCGGGACCATTAAACTGAATGCTAACTCACTGTATAAGATCACATATTGTTAGTCATGAAAAATACTGCAAAAGCTTTATTTACCTCAGGCTCAAGCAGAGGCAAGTTAAGATCAAACAGATTAAAAGTGAATTTAATAAATACTCGCAAAGAGAGTTTAATCCACCTTTGCACAAAATGCCATACCACTAAGCATTCTGGAGCTTGGAATTTGAGTACAAACAGGAAAAATTTGCCTAGGACTGTGAACTCACGTGGAGCCCCAAGCTCACTGCAAACTCAAATGTAGAAGGGGACGATGAATGAAGCTTAAATATAAAAATTAAGAAGTGGCTAAGACAGGGCTTAGATACGGTGCCGGCTGGACTGCTGCAGTACGGCCTCCCACCAGCTTGTTCACTAGACAGGAATCCTTGATTGTACCAGAACTGTTACGTTTCTGCTTCCAACAGTCCAAGTTAAACTTCATAAAATTAAAAAAAAAAAAAAGAAAAAATTGGGTACAGACATAATATTACCTATTCCAAAAAACCCCACCTAAATTCAAGCGCAACATCAGGACTCAGCCACATCGGTCTTCATTGTTTAAAAAAACATGAGTTTTTTTAAGTTGAGTGCTAACTTGATAGAAACACAGAAGAGGCAAAGCAAAGACTATCGCTTCATCGAAGGAACCACATCTCCCATTTGAAGTCGGTGTCCACCTGCCATATCAAGGTAGGAACAGTCTGCTCCCATTAGGAATTTACATCAAATTACTGTGTAATTATTGTGTGTGAGCGTCTTGGTGGGGGGGTTTAAACAGAAACAAGGCCTTTTGATCCTTTGCAGGTTTCATTCTAAAATATTCACACATTCGGCAATGAAAAAGCAGAAAGAATACTTCCCCACCCGTTTTCCTTTTAGAATTGGAATCACTGTTATCGCAACCACGCTGTATTCTCATGGCAATAAACCCCCCAAATCACCACAAACACAGCTCTACCGCAGACCTGGGGACTTTGCGTTCAGACTCCAACATCCGAAAGTTAACGATTATTACAAATTTCCAGTTGGCACCAGAAACTATCCAAAGTCAGGAAATTATTCAACCCTGATTGCCGTTTCGCTCCCCCCTTGCATTGAGTTTTGCTGCGTTTCAACACCATATAGTTCTGAAGCGCTGAATTTAAAGACGAGGCTGTGTGTCTCAGGAAGCACCAGGAGATAGGATCACAGAATGGTTAGTGTTGGAAGAGACCTTAAAGATCAAGTTCCACTCCCCTGCCCTGGGCAGGGACACCTCCCACCAGACCAGGTTGCTCCAAGCGCCCTCCAACCTGGTCTTGAACCCCTCCAGGGATGGGGCAGCCACAGCTTC
>JAHREE010149724.1:58343-82789 GCA_033628505.1 Tringa tobata | reverse complement strand
CCCCCTGGCTACACCCTCCTTTCAGGGAGTTGGAGAGAGCGAGAAGGTCTCCCCTCAGCCTCCTTTAATGATATTCTTAATGTTATTCTCTTCTGTTAGAGTAGCCAGGTGCAGAGCGGGTACTAGAGTCCTTTAGTGACTTTGCAATATCACCTTTTGTTTTTTAATCCTCTGCTGAAGTTCTTTTTCCCTGGGGGAAGGGATGTGTGGTGGCATTGTCACTGGCTGCTGGATGTGGCAGTTCTGTGTCACTGGGAGGTAATTCCTGCTTTTCATTCTTCAGCAGGTCAGACAGCCCAGAAGGCTCCCGTGGCCCCGGCAGCTTCAGGGGCACCATCGGTGTTTGTGGCCACCGCGGTTCACGCTTATCGATAGTAAGTGCAGTGATGGTTTCCTGCATTTCCTTTAGAGTTGGCATCTCTGGGAGCTTAATAACTAATTGCAAAGGGAAGATATTTTTGGATGAGTGGGAAGAGACCATTGCTTTATAGACCTGTGTCTGCTTGGCACAAGTGCTGCAAGTCGACGCAAGTATCTGCTCAAAGAAAGTTTTGGTGATTGTGCTGCAGTTTGAGTTTATGCAGTTGTCAAATAAATAGCAAGTTCTGGATTTGGCCGTTACAGGGAACTGCATCCTGGGGCCCTGGTCTGACATTTGCACTTTTTCCAGGCAGCTCTGTCAGATGTTTATGTCTCATGGGCTCCCTCACAGCAAACTGAGGCCTGAGTAACAGCAGTAAAATTCTCTGTCCATTTGACACTGCCATGACATAAAAACCCGTCTATGGATTTGGTGTATGAAAATTGGATCTATGAAAAGAGTAGTTTTCAACTCAAACTCCGTAGTGTGTGCTTCCGTGATCTGGGAGTGAGCAAGACAGCTGTGGTTTCTTTAAGCTGAGAAAGGTTACCTAACGTTAATAGGCAGGAGGAAAGGGACCTGAACCAGAAAGAGGAAAAACTCAGCAACAATAGAGAGAAACCTGAGGCAGGGATGGTTCTGCAGCTGAATGTCTCGCTTGTCTTCCAGTACAAATGGGCAGTACTTGAAGCAAGGCAAGTACGGAGCAGCTGTGGTGGGGAACCATGCTACTAAAGAGGTGAGAAACACTTCACTACTGTCACGTTTTCATGCCGAGAGCGCATTGGTATGAGGCAGTGTTTCTCTGAGCTCACCAGAATGCCTTTGCTTTTGATGCTGGAAGTCTTAGTTCTGCTGGTGCTTACGCTCTTCCTGCCCTCCTGGGTTTGCTTATGGCTTATCTTGGTGATATCTTCCCTTCCTGCAATCCACGAGTTTGTAAGATCTCTTACAACTTGTGGCTGAAATATTTTGCAGTGTTTCAGAAGTGATATTTCTGGAAGTGATTTTGGTCTTTATTCAGAATGTTTTGACAACTGGATCACAAATCTGTGCATGTAGAAATGAATATAAAGCAAAATTTTGTCCAGTAGTACAGAGATGCTTTGCTTAAGTTTTGTTATTTTGGTATCAAAAATATCTCTCCTCCCCAATCCTTCCTTCCCCAGTGCTCACCTAAGAACACAGCACTGGGGTGCTCAGTAAACTGGTGTGTTTAAAAGATATTTTGAATACTCTGATCTGTCCTTGATGTTGGTATTTATGGTGTTCCGAATCCCCTGATTCCTAATCCATGTTGTCTCACTGAGCTTCTGCTTTGGCAAGAACAAATAAAATAGCAGTTTAGTAAACAAATTCCTGAGTCCCTGCTGCGAGAGGTGTTCAGGAGTGGTGTTTGTGGGGGAGCTGGGAGGGACGGGGCTGGCAGAGGAAGCTCAAATACTGCACCCGGGGCCAGTGGCTCACTCCCAGCTCTGCCCGGCTGTGCTGAGGGAAGGAGCCATTGGAAAAGCACTTTTCCTCACCAGGTCATGTCTAGTAGAGCCAAATATGTCAATATAATGTTATATCTGCATTGTTTAGTACTTGGAAAGTTCACTCCAACTTATTATTAGTCTTACATTGGTTTTGCCTGTATACCGTGTGTTATGAGTTTTACGTATTCAAGGGTTAGTGCATCATCTTTCTATGCAGTAACTGTGAAGAATGTGGAATGAGGTAAAGCATCTTGCTTATTGCAAAATAATTAGTTTGAATTGCTTGATTCCTGTAGCTAAATAAAGCTTGCATATTTTCAAGGGGTTTTAATTGGTGTTACAAAATTATATGAAATACAGCGTTAAGTATTTTTGCCGTGAAAAATGTTGCTGCAAGATGTGTTTGGCCAATAAATACTGTAGCCTTAGGCTCAGAATTTACCAAAGCACATTCGAAATGAAGATTTGAGTTTCTGCTGTTTGTTTTTCTTCTCTGCCCAATTCCTTGTGGAATCCAGTACAGGATCCTCCTTTACATCAGTCAGCAGCAGCAGATCGCAACTGCGAGGATCCATCCAGGCTTCGTGCTCACGGTAAGAGTCCGGATTAGGAAAGCATCCCACGATCTGTGTTGTTCACAGCAACCAGGGAGTTGACTCTAAAAAGCTTTCGTAAGTCTTTGATGATAGCCTTTGAGATCAAACATATGCCTGGCACAGCAGGAAATGTCACGGTGACCGTTCTACTCCTGCTCCTCCTCCTCCTCGCATGTGTTGCACAAGAGACTGTTGCATCTGCCTTTGCTGAGCACTTCATCAGTAGATTTCAGAGTGCAGGTGCATACGCCGTAGGAGGTGTATTATCCCTTCTGGATCACAGAGGAGATATTTTGAGTTTTGGAGTCCTACAGTGGATAAAAACAGAACAAAATTCCTCTTGCTTAGAGTTTGTAGTGAAGTGCCTGAGAGAACAGGGCTGAGCAAGCAGAAGGAAATGATAGCGAGGAAGCGTTTTCTCTTAGAAATTTGACACTCAGCATTTTCTTGCTGATAAGAACGATTTGGAGCATTGTAAGCCCTAAAATAGGATCTGTCAGGAAGTTCTGGTTTCTGCCAGTTTTACAGAAAATCGGTGTGTTGGCTTGTGCTCTTAGTTTGTCATAGTTTGACATAAAATTTCTTGATTAGATAGGTGGAGATTCTACTCTGAAATAGAATTTCAGTCCAAATTTCTGTCCAGGATGCTAGTTTGCTCTTCAGTTTTATAAGCACATTTTGAAAGATTAATGGGTTATGTACTCAGCTAGCGGTGACGTGGATTTTTAGAAGTGAGGAAAGTGACTCCTCTAATCAATTCTGGAAGTCTGAATAGAATCAACGCTTATGAAAAGGAGATTGCTTGCACTTAAAATCTCAGTGTATTTTATAGAATACATTGAATTTTATTTCAAAGAAGCTTGTGAAAGCTTTCACCGTCTTGTTAAAGCTGCAGCATCTATGAAGATGCTACATCTATTTGCTGAAGTGTTTGAGTTATAATAATGAGCAATAAATCAAAGCTAATTTGTGCATTCTGAATGGGGGTGGTCATACACCAGGGTTCTGCCTCTGCTTAATTTCCTTACCTCTTATTTAAGCTTCTTTTGGATATGGAATTTCTATTTAATTTTAGTTGAAAACATCATTTCACGTATAACACAGGACTGATTTCCTTTCCCACAGGTTCAACCCAACAATTACAGTACATTCTATGATGATCAGAGACAGAACTGGTCCATCATGTTTGAGTCGGAAAAGGCAGCGATGGATTTCAGTAAACAGGTGATTGCTTACTCTGTTTGTGTGAGGTGTGACTTGCTGGCCCGTTTGGAACAACGGGCAAATAGGAATGTATCTCTGAGAGCATTTTATTGCTGAAGGACTCTAAGAGCTGTACTTTTTCATTGAAGTTCAGCTTTGAGTATCTGCGTCACCGATTGAGGCAGATCTGTGATGAGCCTGGCTGAGTTATGTTTATCAGACACGGGTCTCAGAGGCAGGGAGTCTGTTAATTCTGATGGGATTTCTAATCAAGATTCTCAAGTACTATAAGACCAATGGCTCTGTAGAGCAGAGGGGATTTACTTATATAGCTCAGCAAAATTCAGCACAAGGGAACATGGAACGCCTCTTGAGTGTGTCTGTAACGTGGGCTTGATCAGAACAGTAAGAAATGGATCAGATTGGTAACGAGTGATAGTGGAACTTGCTGCTCTTTTCATGGCCAGGGATGTTGACAGGTTTCCCTTCCACAGGTCTGCATCGCCAAATGCAACAGCTCCCCAGGGCTCGACTCAGTCCTCTGCCAGGATCTCCTCCTTGGAGAAGGGCAGGGAGTAGAAGCAGGAGACTCTCTGGAGGTTGCCTACACGGGTTGGCTCTTCCAGAACAATGGGCTTGGACAGGTAAAGACATTTCTCCTAATCCTGAGTGTGATGATCCCTGGAAAGAATCTGCCACATCTAGCACAGTATTGGTGGTGTTAAAGGTGCTTTTTCAATCACTTATGGCACCCTACGTGAGGTCATGTGTTACCTGTAGAATAATAAGGGATTCCATCCTGTTCAGGAGGAGGAGATTGAGATGCTTTAATTATTCATAGGCACTCACACAAGTTATTGTTAATGAAAATGGTGAGAAGGGACGATGAAGGGGTAGAAGGAACTGTGCTCCTTTGGAAACGGCTTGAGGGATAAGAAGGGCCTTGTCTGACAAAAAGCACATCTCCAGATATTAACAGAACGGGATTGCTTTTACATCCTCTTGCAGCTGTGCCCAATCCAGCTCGCTAATAAGCAAAAGAAATGCTTTGATGTTTCAAAGCATTACCTTTAAAACACTTCTGGTTTTACTATTAGTGAAATTCATGGCAAAGAGTTTTGCATTCGCATCCATCTGCAGTTGAATCTCTTTGCTATAAAAAAGGGCTTTTTGATTTTCATATTTAGGGGATTTTTTTGTTTTTCTTGGTCTGCCTGGCATGCTTTTCTCTACATACCACTGGCACGTAGCAGAGCTTACTTCTAATCTCCTGAAAGAGTTGTTCAGCTGCATATGTCTTAGTTTAATGTACAAAACTTCTAGACAGTTGTTTGCTGCTTGAGATAAGCCTGCTATGTAGTGTTTTACTTGGCCCAGTCTTGTCCTGACCGTCAAGCTCAAAGCAGTTTTAAAGTCTCCAGCTCTCATTCAGTTCAGGAAATTGTACTGTGCAATGGGCTACAAGCTCTGGCCACGCTCTGTCTTAAGTCTGTGGAGAGTTAATTTTGGAACTAGCAGAATGGGAAATAGCACATAAGAGGTTGTAAGAGTTCATGGAATACGTAAAGTAGCGTGCGGAATTTTGAAACTGTTGGGAAATTCATGTATTTTGTGGTTTTTGTTCAACCCTCTAGGTGTTTGACTCAAATGTGAACAAGGACAAGTTGTTGCGGCTGAAGCTGGGATCTGGGAAGGTCATCAAGGTAGAACTTCTGGCACTTTCATTATAATAATTGAAGTCTCCGAGCTTTGAATTAAGATTTTGTTCAGGATTCATATATGATATTTCTGTTACATGTTTCACTTGGTAGGAAACACTGTAACAGTGACTCATTCAAACTCTATTTTCTTCTTAATTTGCACAATATACCAAGGCTCCCTGTCGGTGGCAGTGTTAGAAAGTGTCTTGTTTGATAAAAGAGAAGCTTCCTGCTTTCAAGAGCTGCAGTTTGGGGTTTTTTTGTCACTTAAGCCATTATCTTGTCCTTGGGGAATGCTATTTCTAAGGCAGGATTTCAATTTGAGAAGAACTTCAGGTTCCTCCCCACTCAGTGTGCCTCAGAAGCAGAGCAGCAGATAGCTCTGGTACAACAGCTGGGAGAAGGGCATGAGAGGGTGAAGACAACGGACAAGTTTTAGGATGGTCTAGTAAAAGATGCTGCCAAGAGTGGTTTTACCATCTAAATTCATTCATATATGACCTCTTACAAGTTGTCCTTTACTGAAGATACACTATTTTTCTACTTTATGGATTTTTCACGTGCATCTTATTAATGCTGCCTGGATGAAGTGGTCATCCTGTTAAATAATGGCATCTATTTGACAGTTTGCACTGCTCTAATTTCTAAATCTCCTTTGGTACAACCATTTTCTGTGGGTGCTTTGTAAATCTGACCATAGCAACTTGGAAATGATCTCTCAATGACGTGGAGTTCATCCTTTCCCACAATGTGCAGAGAGGTCACCACTGTGTGCCCTGCAAGCTACACACAACTGCAGAATTTGAGCAGGCAGCGCAGCATGCAATTCTTTTCTCCAGGAAATCAGTGTGATCTGTGAGAGCTGCTTAACTTATGATATTTAACACTTTAACCAGGTTTCTGGAACCATATGGAGATCTGGGAGCCTCCAGCCTTCAGGCTAGAGATTGCTGTATCTGTTTGATTTCGTTATCAACATGTTGGGAGCTGCATCTTTATTTTCAAACTAATGTTGCAATTTATAATTGGCCATTATGACTCTTTGTAAGACAGAGGTTTAGTGCTGCAGACTGAGAATGAATAGGATTTTACAAGAATCTCTTTCTGTGTTCTGGAATCTTCTGCCTGAAGCAGTCTTAATCAGTGTAATTAAAAGAAAGCCTGATGTCGCTGATCAAACTGTTCACTTTCTCTTTTGGTATGTCTCTGGAAACCAAAGGGCTGGGAAGAAGGAATGATGGGGATGAAGAAAGGAGGACGAAGGTACCTCATTATTCCTCCAGCATGGGCCTATGGGGCCCAGGGAGTGGCCGGCCGTGTCCCTCCGGACTCCACGTTGGTGTTCGAGGTGGAGGTGAGACGGGTGAGTGTCTCCTGCCAAGCGTTTGTTCTACATCTGCTTTGTAGCTGTTGGGTGGCAGTGTCTGTCTGTGAGGTGAAAACCTGTTGTTGGCTTGAGAACTACAGTGCAGAAACTGTTATAAACCTCAGGAAGATACGTATCTTTAATTTAAAAAAAAAACCAAACCAACAAAAACAAACCCCTAAACCCCTAAAATCCCTCTAGGCTGTTTACGAAGACATGTCTATTCTAACTGTCTTGGGATCTTTTTATTGTCTTATTTGTGAGTCACTTGGGAAAACAAAATGCTCATAATGAGGACTAATAGGATGTAAAGACTCAGCTTCTCCAGTTCTGAATCAGTTCTGTGCTTTTACTTGAAGCACATGAGCTTGTTAAAGGAGCAGACATCAAAAGTAACAAATTGCTGAAAACTTTTTTGGGAACTCAGAAAAACACCTATTTTATTCTGTGCTTTTTAAGGTGAAGCTGGTGAAGGAGTGCTCTGCTTCGGATGGACAGAGTGTGAGTTCAAGAGATTCTGCTGCACCTTCTCCGGTGCCCAATGCCGACGGCTTCTCTGCAGACACTGGTTTTTTGCCTCCATCTACGATACCTCCAAAGCCCGGGTGAGGAGCAGCACAGTTAAAACACATTTCTCTATGGAAAGATGAGAATGCTCACTAACATCTGGCACAGCGCTGCGTTCACACTTCGTTTGGCAAATGTGGGACCTCTGTCCCACAAGTGTGGCAGAGAAATGCTTGCTAGCAAGAACTGCAGGAAATTGTCTGCTTGAATGCTGGCTTTCAGTTTTAAAGAAATAGAGATGAGCACAGATGAAAGAAGTCATTCCTCTCCAGACAGGTGTGATTTAGCTTCATGGGTCCTGCTACAACAGTGCTCTCATCTCAGGCAGCAGCGTAGTCATAAGTTGGTCTTGGGTAATGGCCAATTTGTTTAATTGCAAATTTTACACTGTCATTTGTTTCTTAAATTAACTAAATGGGTCAGTCATCCTTTTTGAGGAGTTCAAGTATAAGTGCTAGTTTTGTTGCCGTAACAGGGTGAATCAGCATCATCTTGCTGTAGTCAGCTGTTCTACAGCCCTGGAACTTGCCTGTAATGATGTTGAGGATCTACAGATAATATTGCAAAGAATCTTCCAAAAGTCAGCTAAAAAGAAATGGTCACAATACAAGAAAATGGTTTTCCTCAGAGGGAGGTGTGTTTGACAGTATTTAGAAATGCAGAGTGTTGGATGCTGAATTTCATCTGTGTTAATCTCCAATATCAATATACATCCCTTTGGCTTTTCAGGGAGCCGGCTGTTCGGGCCAAGTCAAACTCCATCAGTGAACAACTAGCAGTAAGTGCTGTTGAGTTTTTTTCCTAACGAGTTGGAAGCCTTAAGTAGGGAAGGTTGGTTGGTTTCACCTCTGCATTCAGTGTTGCTGAAGATAAAGTGAACATCACACAACTGAGACACTCTGAAATGTTCACCTTATTAACAGCAGATCAGGGCCGTGCTTTTGAAGGGATTAGTAGAACATGAGGAACCTCAGTCTCAGTTCCTGCTCTTAAATGTACAGCTACCTGGACCATGTGGGTACTCACATGGCTAATTGTCTTCTTGGATAAATGGACAAGTTTAAAATAGATCACAAAGAGTAATTGGGACATTCAGTGTAAGTTTATACAGCTACGTGAGCTACGTATGCTTCTTGTATGTGCCTCAGGACAGAAGAAGCTTCTAAAGAGCTTCCTTAATTAACACATTGTTAATCTTCTTGTTGCTGTGTTTTGTGCAGGGATAGATTTTCCTATGTAATGACAGCAATGTCATCCCAGAAGGAGAGTACATAAATCAAGCCAGATTTACAAATCAATGGTGTTATCTTGTGTGCCTGAAAATCATTTTTTCAGTCACTGAAAAATGGAAAGAACCAGAATAATTAAGTCAGTGACTTAAAAGAGTCTAATCCTGATAAATGTCTCTGCAGTGTCTGAAAAGCCTGGGCTGAGAGACAAGGAAGAGTAAGTAACTGCAAATGTTTCTTCTAGAATCCAGACGTAGCAAAGGCAAAGCTCATCTCTCGGATGGCGAAGATGGGACAGCCCATGCTGCCTTTCCTTGCTGGGACAGCGGGAAGCCAGCTTGACTCCAGTGACTCGGAAATAGAGGTACATCACCAGGCACACAAGTGTTGGCTGATGCTTTTTCCTCAGCGTGAATTCCATAGAAAGGAGCCCATAACAGCTCTCCCTTTGTTCACTGTTTCTGTGGCAAAAGGCTTTAATGATCCCACTGTTCTGGTGTAGTTCAGTTGGGTTAATTGGATAACACCCAGACTCAAGTGGCCTTGGGGTCAAACTGTTTGCTCGTTCTTTAGCATCCCTTGTAACGTGCAGAGATGTTTTTAGGATCCAAATACTCTGAGAGGGACGGCGCAACCAGTGGCTTCGTCTTCGGTGAGACCATCCCAGCCAGCTCATGCAGTGCTGCCCACAGTGTCCACACAAGGTAACGTGCTGGTCAGGCTGGGGTTGGCACAGAGAAATGTCACCTCCTCGCAGGCTTCAAGTACAAGGGCGGTGTGAATAGAGGATGCCTTTTGGGAGCTGCCATAGGACCTGGTAGATACTTCTAATAACCTTGTTGATCCAAAGGTAGATTCATTCATAAAGCACAAGAAAGAATTCCTTGGAGGACCTTCATTGTGATCTTGTGCTCACGTTGTTGCTCGAGGAGGAGCAGCCGCAGTGCGTGAGCTGCTCTGTCATCGTGTGTGCTGGGGTGGCACTGAGACTTCTAGGACATGGGATTTGTAAACGGACCTGATACAAACCCTTTCCCAGTGAACAGAATTTTTTTTTTTTTGTTCAAAAATGATGGAAATAATAGCTAAGGGCATCAGAGGGCTGGCAGCTCTGGAGTGGACTTTGCCTGTCTTCCCATGATGGAACCATCAGGTCAGCTGCTGGTCAGCTGAGCAGTCGTTAGAGTCAGTCTGAGCAACGTCTTGTGTCAGGAAACTTCAGAGCCACCTTTGTTTGAGTGAAAAGAGGTTGTCTAAGCGTAGCTAGAAGTGAAATTTCTGTGAAAGATGACGCTTTTCTTGACCTTTTATCACTTGGTTGACTGGATTTAGTTTTCACAAGGCTGCAGACAGACTGGTGTTAAATATTTTTGTGTTTCACACTGAGTGAGTTAAATTATTTCTAGCGACTTTATGGGATGCTGAATTTCTTTCTTCCCTTTCAGTACCTCAAGCATCTGGTTCTACACCCCCAGTATCTTCTGCTGCTTTAATACCTGCGACGATCCAGCCCCATTCAGCTCTGCCTGGAGGGACACAGGGCTTTCAGGTACCAAAACAAAATCAAGAATATTGGCACTTCTGTCCTGTCTCGGAAATTTTACTGTCATCTTTGTTGCTGGGAGCAGGAATTCTATAGCAGCGTGTAAGGGTGAGAATCCCAGGCTGCTGCTTCTGACTCTTCTTTGGCATTCTCAGGTTTGGAAACAAATGCCTCTTAAAATTTAATCAAAAAGGCTACTTTTCCGTCTGCTGATGGCTTTTTGAAATGGAACTAAGAATTAACCAGAATTTTAGTATCTGCTTTTGTAGTGGATAAGATAAAAACTTCCAAGTACTTGTAGAGCAGGTGAAAACAAAAGCCCTTTAGTTTAAGTTTTTCTTGTTTTCTGGGAGAGTCCATTTGCACACTGAAGGGGTTTGTGGGTCGTGGTTTTTCATCTGGCAAAAGAATAATCCTTTTAAAAGGCTTGTGGGGCTGCTGTAAAGTGATGCAATCCACCTGCTAACAAGGGAACTGGGGGCTTAACCCACCATTTATTTGTCACATCAGGTAGTGACAACCAAGTACAAAGCTATCATACAGACAATTCTGTGAATTCTAAACCCAAGCTGCTTATCTTATGGTTTCTGTAGTTATTTTTACTTAACCAATGATGTGGAGGTTTTGGAAATCAGTGGCTTGTGCCACATAGAAGCGTTGTTTGTTTTTAAAGGGTCCAGGCAGAAGAAGAAAATATTTTGTAATAAAAACAAACACTATGTATTAAAAAAAAAAATCCACAAAAAAAAACCCCAAGAGAAAAAAAACCCTGGTGCATTGTTTTGGCTTCGCATTTTCCTTGTATTGAGAATGAGGAAGTTGTGGCAGGTAACAAGATGAAAAAAGATAGGCTTTTCTGTTTGATGAAATAGAAACTAGTCATTAAAGTGAAGTTTAAATCTGACAGCGATTTGGATTGATTGTTTTGAAAGTCTGACCCCGATATCCTGAATTCTTCTAGAAACTTGACCCAAGTTGTATTGTAATTTTTAATTTTTTTTTTACCTTGCCTGAGAGAGTGAATTGCTGTGAGTGAGGTACTCCCAGCATTTAACACATTCTTCACTCTGCACAGCTGCTTCTGGTAAGCACCGAGCAGTAAAGCTGCGATCGAGTTGGTTGGGTTGCATGTTTGGAGCCTTTCCTAGGAATAGCCTTGTGCTCAAGTTAGCGTGACTTCACGTTGCTGCACGCCCCATAAGGTGCAGCGAGTGGTTCACATCTGATCTTTGCCTCTCATAAATGAGGGGGAACGTGCTCTTGCTTAAACTTCAGGGAAGAAGGTACTTATTAAGCTGTGGTAACGTGAACGCGTATCTAAGCCTTGAAAGAAGAGTGGCTTTGGTTTTTTCCCTTTTCTATGACTGTTGTGTAATTTGATTTCCTGCTCCCTAATTCTCTTTGGTTGTTTTTTGTTTTTTTTTCCCAAATATCATCATTGCTCTGGGGCTTAAAAAACATGAAAACCATTTAAGTGTGAGTGGGGAGAAATATCAAAACACGTTCTAATCTGTTGAATTTGTTCCGCAAGGCGTATCCAGGCATGGCATTTGCTTATCCCCAAACTGCTGCGTCTGCTTCTCAGCTCCAGCCTGTAGGACAGATGTATCCCACACCTTACCAAGGTATGTTTAAAAAGTACATGCTTTTCAGAAGGCTGAAATACCTGCAGTAAAGTGTTTATAATCCTGGTTTAGGCAGCAATGGTAGCATGTTCACCTGTCTGTGATGCCGTGCTGTTTCCCAGATTCTTATTTTTGGATACCAAATAGGGGCAGACATTTCCTAATAAATATCCATATTTTTCTTATGTCAAGGAAATTCAAGCAGTGTGGAAAGGGGGAAATTTCTAGGTATTTTCCCAGGGCTGTGTTTTACTAAAGGTATTTCATAGCTGGTGTTTCCATTTACAAAATAACTGTAACAGTACACAGCTGTCCTACCAGCCAGGGAAAGAATTTAAGTGTACATACAAGAGCCTTCACTAAGTGGGAGGATGTAACCCCAAAAAAAGGTGCAGCCTAAGAAGGACTAAAGGCAATTAAAGAACCATTTAGGTGATCCCTGTTGGTGAAGACTTGAGTGTAGCTGAACGTTTCTTGGAGTGCAGTTTTTCAGTTGAAAATTTCAGGAGTCTTCATTCCTGTTGTTTGTACCCCTTTGTGTACTGTTCTCTTGCTCTGGGTGCTTCCCTCTTGTTGACCTGAGCGCTGTCACGTGGCCCAAAAATTTCCTGTAGTCATAAACCTGCCTATTCATGTTATTTGGAAAATACCTACGTTATTAGTTTTCCAAATACCGTTACCAAATACCATCTGTTTCTGGGAAGAGAGTGGCTGTCCTGTCTGGCAGGCTTCAAACTGCTTTTGCTGTGTCTGTGTGCAGGCGTTTTCCCCCTGTGACTGTAGATCTTTCTCCTTTCCATTCAAGCCCCTGGGGATGTTACTTCCTTTCTGATGACGGAAGCTCGGCAGCACAACACCGAAATCCGAATGGCCGTTAGCAAAGTAGTAGATAAAATGGATCATCTGGCTGCCAAGGTAATGTATGGCATGGACAGACTCCCTAACAACACTTCTGCTTTTTGCTCTCCAGATAAGGTCTGAGGAGCTGGCTCTACTTAAATGCCAGCATTACACTTATACCTGATGTGTAAACTTAGTGAAAATTCCAGTATTATCAGATCTTGTAGTGGTAGTAATTCAGCTACTGTGAACAAGCTAGGGGGAGGCTGCTGTCACAGAATCACAGAATGCTATGGGGTTGGAAGGGACCTCTGGAGATCATCCAGTCCAAACCCCTGCCAGAGCAGGTCCACCCAGAGTAGGTCCCACAGGAATGTGTCCAGGCAGGGTTTGAATGTCTCCAGAGAAGGAGACTCCACCACCTCTCTGGGCAGCCTCTTCCAGGGCTCTGCCACCCTCACAGGAAAGAAGTTCCTCCTCATGTTTAGGTGGAATTTCTTATACTCATGTTTGTGCATGTCACCCCTTGTCCTGTCCCTGGGCACCACTAAAAAAAGCCTGGCCCCATCCTCCTGACACTCACGCTTATAGGTGTTGATCAGATCCCCCCTCAGTCTTCTCCAAACTGAAAAGACCCAAGTCCCTCAGCCTCGTAAGAGAGATGCTCCAGGCCCCTCACCATCTTTGTATCCCTCTGCTGTACCCTCTCCAGCAGTTCCCTGTCCTTCTTGAACTGGGGAGCCCAGAACTGGTCCCGGTGCTCCAGATGGGCCCTCCCCAGGGCAGAGCAGAGGTGCAGGATGACCTCCCTCCACCTGCTGGTCACAGTCTTCTTGATGCCCCCAGGATGCCATTGGCCTTCTTGGCCACAAGGGCACATTGCTGACTCATGGTCACCCTGTTGTCCACCAGGATTTCCAGATCTTTTACCTCAGAGCTGCTCTCCAGCAGGTCAGCCCCAACCTGTCCTGGTGCAGGGGGTTATTCCTCCCCAGGTGCAGCACCCTACACTTGCCCTTGTTGAGTTTCATCGGGTTCCTCTCTGCCCAACTCTCCAGCCTGTCCAGGTCTCACTGTGTGGTGGCACAGCCATCTGGAATGACAGAACTAGGAGGGGTGGCTGACTCTTACTTTTGTATGATGCATTGTGTCTGGAGACATTTGCTGCCCTTCAGGAGTTGTCACAGGTGATGCAGAGGCGTATACCCTACAGCTACTCAGATGGAAGAGTGAAGCAGAACTTTGCAGATGTCAGACTCTTACCTATATCCATAAATTCATTTCCCCTGATTTACGGGTGCCTTGTGCTTACAGGTGGAGGAGCTGAAGAAACAAAATGCTGCTAACAGCTCGCTGCTGCCTGGTATCTCCTCTGTTACTATGGAAGCCTCCATGATCATGAGCAACATCCAACGCATAATCCAGGTGAGCGTGGCCAGCCTTGTTTGACTCCTTCCATAAGGAACTGGAGCCCACTGTGTTATTCCTAACGAGGACAGCTGTACTGGCTTGGCCTGAGTGCGCATCCCCCCACGTGTTCTATTTCTGCATGGCCAAAAGCAACTTTCTAGTTAAGAGCATGAGATAGACAGTGATTTCAACCCCTGTCCCCGCAAAAAATCTTTCTCAATTGTTTATGTTCTGGGTACTTTCTGAGCCAGAGTTGATATATTGGTATTTAATAGGCCTTGGTGTTCGTGTGAGAGAAATTCCACTTCTTCTTAAACCGTTATGGACTTAACCCCCAGCATCCCACAACCCCGAGTTTCCCAGCTGAAGCACTGAGTTGCATGAACCACCTTCTGTTTTTCACCACTTAGTCTTACATTCTGTAGTTTTTCTAGACAGTAGCCTTACAATCTTGGGGTTTGTGGGTGACAAAGTCAACCAGACACAACATTTTCTGGAATGTGGCTTGGCACCCTCTGTCCTGTGCCAGGATTCCTGCTAAGTGCAGTGTGGCACCTTCCTGTTAAGTGATCCCCGAAGGTGATCGGTCTCACTGCTGTCCTGCATCTGAACAAAACAAAGGCTTAGGTGCTGCTGCAAGGAAGTCTTGAGTAAGACCAATATTCATGCTGGGCTGTGCTTTAGGAGAATGAGAGGCTGAAGCAAGAGATATTTGAGAAGAGCAGTCGGATTGAGGAGCAGAACGAGAAGATCAGCGAGTTGATCGAGCGGAATCAGAGGTAAGGAGTGGGAGAGTACTGCCTCCTTGCACCTGACGAGTCTTTCTAGCCTACCCTTGGTTAGGTATAACCAGGAGAGGTGCTCTTTAGCATAGAGACATTCTATTTTAAGGTGGGTTTGTGTTTTTTTTTTTTTTTCAAGGCATTAAAAGTGTGGTTCCCCACCCCCTCAGGGCCTATCTCCAAAACTGCAGTTTATTTGAATGTGTTAAATGGGTGAAAAAAACCCTCAAACCTTGTTTGAGCATGCTTGCTCTGCTTCTGGGAGTTAATTTACTTTTGCTAGCTTTTTAGTAAGGTGGAAGAAATTGTAGAGGATGTGGTGTCCCTAGTTCCATGGCTGGGGCTGTGCTCAAGGCAGTTTAACAAGTTATTCCCCTTCTTAAAGGAAATGGCAAAGGCCAGTGGATATCAGGTTATCAAAACTCTTTAACTGGGTGATAGGATCATTAGACTTGTTGCAAAGAGGTTACCCAAACTGATATAATCTCTGCTGTGCCAGGCACGCCCATCCCACTCCTCTGAGATCAGGCTCTTCAGTGCAGAGCATCTTGCAAAATTGTTTGGCGCTTGTCATGGAGAAAACTGCTTTGAAATATCACCTTTTCTATCTGTGCCTTTCCCTCCAAGTTGTGTATTTATGTAAATGCTCACGTGGCCTTCCCCTCTTCACAGATACGTCGAGCAAAGTAACTTGCTGATGGAGCAGAGGAACCATTCGCTGCAAACAACAAATGAAAACACCCAGGCAAGAGTGCTGCACGCAGAGCAGGAGAAGGTAATGGGGACAAGGAGCCACAGAGCTCTGCCTGCAGCTGGGCTGCTTGTTGCCCTAAAACACACTGAAGCTGCCTTAGTCAAGGATGGAGCCCGTTCTTTTACCAGGCAACAGCAGTAAAACTTAACATTTGGAATGCTGTTTTGAGAAACAATTTGAATATTTCATGGCGTTCATTACAAAAGCAGCACAGAGGATATAAATGTAGATTTTTATGCTGTCCTAGCTTGAATATTCTTAGCTTACAGGAAAGTTTCTGATTTATTGTTGAAATTGTAGGTACGTGGCCAACATGTTGAGGAATTTTGTGTATCACAGGGTTTTGTCAGGTTGAAAATATACTTTGTTTATCCAGTTGCACTGACAGTTTCAGAATGTTTTTTTTTATTCCTTCTATTTAACTGACATAGAGTGAAAGTAGCTATAAGAAAAATTATTTCCTACTAGAGTTTCGTAACTGCACTTTTTTACACCTTGTGTTTTTTTTTTTTCTTAATACTAATCAAAAGGTGGCTGTTTCTACTAATCATGTATTGTGCTTGTGTGAAAGGGGCTGTTGGGAAATAGCTTTCAAACCAGTTAAAGGCACTTAATGCATGGCTGCATATGCTGTAAGGCCACTGGTCCCAGCCCAGGGAGGCTTTGAGGTCTGGCATGGCATGGTGTCCTCTGCGCGCTCTCAAGCACTGGCTCCTTAATTGATGCCAGGTTCAGCCTTGCACCGTGCTCCCTTGCTGAGCTGTGTATCTTTCCTGGTCAAATGTGAGATGATAAATGCTTGCACTGCATGAGAACATTGAAAAATAGCAGAAACTGCAGCTTTCCAAAGTATATTAGCAAATATGCTAAAGAATAGAGCAATATATGGCTGATAACTGTGTGCTGGGCTGAGCAATGAGGGAGAGCTGCCTTTTTCCACTGAGAGCCCAGTCACATACCCATAATATGTAGGGAGTGTGAGAGATTCTAGCCAGGAATAAGTCAGATTGGAAATAATAAATAAAATTCCTATCTGCCAGTGAGTACAGCATCCAGCTTGTGGGATAAGTAACTTGGGGAGGAAGCATCTTTTGGAATTATAAGATATGATCTTCAGGGATCTTTTCGGCCTCATCTTCCATAGGACTCCACCCGGTTCAGCCATCACTGTCTGGGTGATAATGCTGTTACATGAGTAGACTTCAGGCTGGACCAGAAAAAACCACAACTTTTGCACTGGGGGAAGATTTCCCCAAATTTTGTGAGAGTATTGACTGTAAATGTGAAGGCTGGGATTCCTTCCTCTTCCTTTTATCTAACCTAGCTTGCTCTGTGACTGCCATGCCGAAATCACTATAGACAGACAGAGTGAGGGAAGAGAACTTTAAGCTGTTCTATCTATTCTTTACTTTAAAAATAGGGAGTCACCTTTTATTTTGTGACCCGGGCCAGGCATCTGTCCCCAGGGTCACTGAGAGGAGGTACTGGTCGCTTGCTGGTTTGGGTCCTAGATCTCTGCCCCTGGCAGAGCAGGTCACAGCTGGAGCTGAGGGCTTCACGTGCCATGAGGATAAGTAATACCCCACCCTCCCCAGTGCCACTGTGCTCACTGTGGGACCGCTCCTGCGTCTGGGGGGGGTGATGTACCTCTGAAGGGACCTTCACCTTCTTTCTTTTTAAGCCAGGCTTCACTACTTAAGCTTTTACAGCTCTTGAAATATTTTAAAGGCTTTTCTGGCATGTCTTGGGCTCCTGTAATGAAGCGTTTTGCTTTTCTGATGATGATTAATGCCTCTGCCTTTCAAGTTGTGTTCTTAACTCTTGCTGTTTCCTGTCGCTGCTTTCTCTTCCTAGCACATGCCGCCAGCGGATCGGGGCTGGGACCAGGTGAGGCAGTGTCTGCTGACTGGGAGGTGACACAATTGTGCCCTTGATAGCGCCAGCCCAGCTTCCTCTTGAACTAGCTACAGGCTGATTGGGGTTCAAGTAATTGCCTCAGATCTTGAATTAGCACGGATGGATCTTCAGCTTGGAAAAGGGCTTTATAAACGGCAGCGTCGCCACTGATCCCCTCTTTCTTGGGGAGCCCTGTCAGAGAGCTTTGTCACACACTGCTCATTTCACCTCCCCCATGGGAGAAACAGGACACAATCATGGAATTGTCAGAGCAGACACTGATCATGTAAGATTCTGGGTACCTGAAAGCTGGAGGCTGGAGCTAGTGTAGACATGAAACGTTCACTGCGGAAACTTAAGTCTCCTAACAGTCCCTGGCATAAGAGTTCCTCTTTATTTCTCTTTATTTGTCATTAAAGACGAAGGCAAGTGTTAAAATAACCTTTAAATAATGCCATGGGGTTTTGGTTTGGTTTTAGCACGCGAGGAGTTAGTATCTTGAACTTCAGGGAGATGTTTATGGAAACATAAGAGAAAACCAGACTGGTTTTAGCCGGTCTCTGTCGAAATGCTCCCTCCTCCTTAAAATTAATGGTGTGGTCTCCTGGCCCTCAAGGTCAGCACAGGTTCATCCTCACCACAGTTGGAACAGTTTTGCTCACAGTTCTTCTCTGCCAGAAGGCAGTGGTCCTAGTCTGAAGAGAAATGCTTTAATTCTCTTATGGGGATAAAGCAGAGAGAAACTCCAGTTCTCCTGCAGTTTCCAGTTACACGGCAGTGACAGGCTGTTGGGAATCTGGCTGTAGGTGTGGATACAGGCTCTGTTCAGGAGTTCCCTGCACCAAGTGAGGTTTTCTGGTTGGTGTAGCTCTGTCTCTGCAGAGCATCCTCTGAACTTCGTGTCATGCAACAAAACTGGGAGTGTGTCTTTGTCTTGATGCCCTGAGCCTCCCCTGACATACTGTTTACAAGTTGTCTAACGAGCTGTATTGTACCTGGTTTTTCATGAGTCACCAACTGAGCGATTCTAAATCCAAACACAGTCAACAAATTCCTGGGAGAGCTCTGTTCCCAATGACAGCCTTGCCCCTGTGGGCACCTCAAGGTGGCTACATGCTGCGTGCTCTGAGGGAAGGTGCTCTTTTGGCTGGAACAAGCCTATGCTTTGTGTGGCTTTTCAGTGATTTGTAACCTGATTGAAGATAATTAGATGTTGGAGCCCAAGTTTTAACTTGAATAGATGCTGTCATAGCCTGACAACTCTGAGCAGAGCCACCAGGCACTGGTGCTAGTCTTAAAGATGTGTTTGAGCTTCTTGGGAAAACTCACTGAGTTGAATTAATGCGGTGATGAGGTTGTTGATGGCCTTGTGCAAATTCCTAGTCAGTCTGGACAGGTTACAGCCAAACCACTCAGTTACGTGGCCAAAAAAGGTTATTGTTACCTCTTCAATTTGGAGGTGTCTGTGAGGAGCTGGATCCCAGCACTTCCCCATTAAGGTCTCCAGTACCGTATCGGTTCTTCCTGTGAGAGCAGTTCTGGTGCCTCCTCACACTCACATCACTCTTCCCTCCCTTTTCCTTCCTCCATTTTGTGACACAGGCCAAAGTTGCAGAGGAGTTAGCAGCCGCCACGGGGCAGGTTTCCCAGCTGCAGCTGGAGCTGACGGCCCACCAGAAGAAGGAGATGGACCTGCGGAAACAACTGTCTGCTGCCCTGCAGGAGGCAGAGCGACACGAGACACAGCTCAACAAACTGCAGGCACAGTTAGCAGGTAGGAGTTCTTGTGCCTGTCCCATGAGAGCTCCTTGAGGTCATTCTTTTTTTGAAGTCATAAGCTTTTCCTTTCTTCTGGGGTAACGTCCTGGTTCTGGCAGGGGTAGGGTTCACAGAATCACAGAATGCTATGGGGTTGGCAGGGACCTCTGGAGATCATCTAGTCCCTCTCCCTGCCAGAGCAGGGTCACCCAGAGCAGGTTGCACAGGAACATGTCCAGGCCGGGTTTGAATGTCTCCAGAGAAGGACACTTCACCACCTCCCTGGGCGGCCTATTCTAGTGCTCTACCACCCTCAAAGTAAAGAAGTTCCTCCTCATGTTTAGGAGGAACTTCTTATGTTCAAGTTTGCGCCCATTTCCTCTTGTCCTATCCCTGGGGTTAATTTTCCCCAGGATCTGGCAGGGACACAGGTATCCATCCCATGTCAGCCATGCCCAGGCTAAAGCTGGGGTGGTGGCAGGAAGTCGCTGGGGAGTGACAAGTTTTGCCTTTTTCTTCCAATTCTCCCCACGGCTGGGAGGGGGTGGTGAGAGAGCAGCTACCTGGTTCTTTGTTGCCATCTGAGGCTAAACCATGATAGTCCTGTTGGACACCCAGCGTGGGACTTCTTCCACAAGAGTCACCTCCTCCTCTGGTGGTACTCGGAAATCCTTGCCTTCTGGCCAGTCCATGATCACTTCCAGAATTCCAGATCACAGGGCTATCAAAGAAGGATATTGATGCACTGAAATGTCTGAAGGGTATGTGCATCCTTGTTCCTGCCCCAAGGAAACTGGGATGAATCAATGAACAAAGTCATCCCGTCACGGGGATGCCTATGGACAGCAATCCCTTGGCATTGCTGTCCTCATAGAGGAACCAGAGATGCTCCAGTGGCTGAAAAATTAAGATAAAAGCTGAGGTATAAGCGTTGCCATTTCACAGAAGGAACTCTTGATAAATTCTAGTTGCCCCTGCAGGTGAAGCCGTGGGGTTGATTTCATTGTGCAAGAGATGCTGTTCCTTCCCACCAGCCCCCAAAAGCTCTAACCAGAAATACAGGTAGCGCTGAAACCCACAGTGAAGTGTGTTTTTTGCAGAGCTCCAAGAAGCCTCTGAGGACACTCAGAGTAGGTTCAAAGCTGAGAAGCAGAGCCGCAAGCAGCTGGACATGAAGATCACAGCGTTGGAAGAAGAGTTAACGGACCTAAAAGTGGAAAAGGAGACCCTGGAGAGGGTATGTCCAGTGCCAGCAGCACAGAGATGCAGGGTTTCAGTTGTTTGCTGAAATTTAACCCAAGATTCTTGCTTGTAAACATGCAAGTTAGGTAAATCTTGACTCATCCACGGGCAAAGATCCCTGTGCTGGTGGATCCTTTGTACTTATGTGATTTTTATTAATTTTTTTTAATATCTTAGACAGTAATATGTTAACCTTCCTACCTCTAAAACAATCTCAGCTTGATTTTAAAGTGATAACATTCCCTGCTCAAAGAAGCTCTTTCCGCACAAGGAAGAGAAGCAGCTTTGGTGCAATCTGACCTATTCTATGTCCTGTTCTGGATGGCAGAATCTTGCAGAAAGGAAGAAGAAATCCCTCTCGGAGAGAGCTCAAGCTGAGGAAGAGATGGAAGAAATACGGAGATCGTACCAGCAGGAGCTGGACAAGCTTCGACAGCTGCTGAAAAAGGCACGGACTTCGACTGACCAGGCAGCAGCAGAGCAGGTGAGGAGTCTTGGCAGCTTCTCCAGCAAGAGTCTGGAAGGCTCGTAGGAACATATGGGTGAGAAATAGTTGTGAAAACGCTCAGGTAGTGGAAGAATGAAGATGTTGCCTGCTTGATTTTAGGGGTTAACTTTAACAAAGGGTTCACTTTGTCTTTCTGAAGTGTCTTTGCTGGTGTTTGTTGGCCCTGCATCTGCCTTTTGGCTTTACACTGATGTCTCTGTAAGGAACAGGATGATGTGAGCAGGCAGGAAGGCTGCTGGGTCCCAGTCCTTCTCTGACTCCAGCCATGGGCTCCTGCTGCAGCTGCAGAGTTTTGGGGCAGCATCGATGTGGGCTGGCACCCGGCGTCGGGGTCAGGCTGTGTTAGAGAGTGTCAGGCTGAGGAAAGGAGAGGCACCAAACTGAGCTCACAGTAGAGAGAATTCAGGGCTGCTGCCAAGTGTAAGGCTGCTTAGAAATATACCAAGGGATCTGAAATCTCTGCCAGCCTGAAGGATCGTGGCCAGAGCTAAACTCTGAGAGGAGCGGGCAGGAGCTGGTGCCCGCTCCAGGGCTGCCATCCGCATGTGGGTGTTCCAGCTGAGGGCAGGAGATGTTGTCCAGCCCCAAGTTTTCAGCTGCTTGTGCAAATAGAGATTGTGTGTGCGTGTTCCTAACGATCTCTCTCATGTGCTGGGCAGCTATCGCTCGTCCAGGCAGAGCTGGAATCCCAGTGGGAAGCCAAATGCGAGCGGGCGCTGGCCTCAGCCAAGGAGCAGCATGTTAGAGAGTACCAGGAGGTGTGTGAGCAGAGAGATTCCCTGCAGCAGCAGCTGTCCCAGCTGGAAGAGAAGGTAAAAGGGCTGGGTTTATTGCTGAAATGTAATGCCAAATAACCAGNACTGGATGATCTCCAGAGGTCCCTTCCAACCCTATATCATACTGTGATTCTGTGTTTGGATTTATTGTTCCTTCACATGGAGGAGCATCTGCTGTTGAGTCCAGTGCTTCACATGTTAATGGATCTCACCTTTGTTTCCTGTCTTCTTCTTTTCCAGGTAAAGAAGATAATGAATGGTGTGTTTCAGTCTCTTCGGGGTGAATTTGAGCTGGAAGAGGTGTACAGTGGGAGGACAGTTCTGGGTGTTGTCATGAACACCATTAAGGTACGAGAGTGATGAGAGATACGGGGTGATGGGTGTGAGAGAACGAGTCTGGGCTGAAAACACAGACTTCTCTTGTGAGTCTGAACTGACTGCGAAGCAGAAACTTGTTGTGGGTGGCAAAGCAGCCCAGGAGTAGAAGATGATACAGGGACCTGTTTATGTTTAGGGTATAACCTATGTTCTCTCTTCCCAATTTTTCAGACTGTAACACTGCAGCTACTCAACAGGCAGCAGGAGAAACCAGATGATGATGTTAAAAAGGAGGAATCTGGAGCAGGAGCAGCGAGACGGGAGGCATCACCTGGAGTAAAGACTGAAAATGAAGAGCCCGTGCAGCGTAGCCCAGCACAGAGTGTGGCATTCCCAGCTGGTCCTGGGGAAGCCACTGCAGGCTCCACGGTGTCTGACCAAGAAGATGAGTCTGCTGCTCTGTCTGCCAGGCCCAGAACTGCTGAGGAAGAGCAGGTGACGCAGAGCAGTGGGGTGACAGAAGAGGAGAAGGTCCAGGGGGAGCCTCTCTCTTCCACAGCTGAATCCTGCCTGGGTCCTGATCCTGCAGGACAGCCTGTTCCCCAGGTGGATGCAGACCCTGTCCCCGCTGAGCAAAGGAAGGAGAGCAGTCCCATGGGGGGAGCTGAGACTGAATGTGGTCCCTCCAGAGTATCTTTGCAGGCAGAAGCTACAGAACCTTCTCTTCTAGAAGCCCAGCCAGGAGAAGCGGATGTGGCAGTGCCTCCAGAAAAGCCAGCTGTAGAGCAGGAGGCAGAGGAGCCTGTGGGGGGTTTAGAGCCCCCTCCCTTGAATGGCGATGGAGGGAGCTGCACAGACCTGTCTGATGGAAGTAGCTCTGAGAAGGAGCCATCTTCAGCACCCAGCCCAGCTCTCAGAGAAACCCCAGGACGGCAGGAACTGGGCTCCAGCCCCACGCAGAAAACTTCCAGGTGAGGGGTGGCTGCTGGGGCATCCACAGTCCCATTTTCCCACTGATTCCCTGGCTCTGGTCCGGCAGCGTGCCCAGGGGCCCACACGGCTGTGCCCCAGCTGTGGGGCAGTGCCTGGTGGGGCTGAAGCACCATCACGGTGCTGACAGAGACCAGGCTGTTGGGGGGCAGGCTCTGCTGGGAGGGTGGCTGTAGAACAGACCAGTGTCAGGGGGTACATTGGTGCCATTATCCCTGTTAATATCCCTGAGTGCAGAGGGGAGCGTGCACCTTCCCTGGGATGTGATACTGGTGGCTGCCAGGTCCCAGTATCATTCTGCTCTGGTGAAGAGTACATGCCTCAAGAGTGTGGCTCAGTGATAAAACTTCTACATCATTCTTTACCAGATGCAGATGGTGGGATCATCTGCATCTTGCAGATGATGGGATCCTGGTGTCACAAGCGAGCTGTTAATTCTCTGTCTTCTTCTAGCCTCTTTGAGGATGACAACTTCTTCGAAACGGCATCTCCTAAACCACTGAAGCCTCGAGTTCCCTCTGAAGAGGAGGATGAGGAGGAAGTGGTAGGTGGTTGTGTCTTTCCACTCCTACTAAACAGGTTCAGACATTAACCTGTAGTGTGTCTGAAACCCCTCCCGTGGTGGTGGGGGACTGCCCAGCTCCTGCTGGCCCAGCTCAGAGCTTCCCCTGTGTTTTCCGTATAAATCAGGAGTATTTTGGAGTTTGTCTCTCACTGAGCTCGGGAGGGTTCCCTGGGCTGGGAGTGATGAGAAACTCCTGCTGACATGAAACAGTGAGACTTGCCAGGGTCACTGCAGGGTTTTGGTGTCTCACCCCTCTCCTGTCCCTTTTAGCCCATAAGTCTCTCTCCTGGAATATTAAACCATTGTATGAAAAGTACAAAAACCTCAGTAATGAGGCTTCTTGAAATCATCTCCCTAAAGCTGCCGGAGCCTTTGGAGCCAGAGCTGAGTGGCAGTTACTAAATACTGGGAAGCTGTCGAGACTGACACGTTTCCCTCTGATTTTACTTCCAGAGCATGAAGGGGCGTCCCCCTCCGGCTCCGCTCTTTGGCGATGATGACGATGATGACCTGGACTGGCTGGGATGAAGAGCCGGCTGGTGAGCGCCTGTGAGCCCTCTCCTCTTCCTGTGCCCTTGGCACTTAATGAGCCTCAGACGTTGGGACAGTTGTGAACAACCAGGGACGTGCCAGGCTCTTGTCTTGGGGCTGAGAGCCAGGGGCTCTTGGCACTCGCAGGCGCTCGGACCCCTCGCTCTCAGAGGCTGGGGAGGGGCTGAGGGTCTCACTGCCCCTCTCTATTGCTCTCCTACTTCTGCCCACCCTCCGTTCATTAATCGGAAACTTTATGCAAATGTGAACTTTGGGAAGTGCTTCAGAAGAACAAGCCTGGCAGGACCCTGCAGGAGTAACTACTTTTTAAAAAAAACAGACTAAAATGTCCCTTCCTCCCCCAGTGAAGGTCTCCTCGGAAGATTCCCACTAGTTCCCAGGGCCTCC
>JAHREE010149724.1:22683-49056 GCA_033628505.1 Tringa tobata | reverse complement strand
CAGGGCTCAGCTCCGTCCCTTCGTGGCCACCCCCGGGGGGTGTTCTACCAGCACAGAGCCCTGGCTCAACTCTTAGGGCAGGAACAGACGGGGGCTGCACTCAGGGGGAGTCTGGGGAGCTGAGCAGAGCTGTTTGGGGGTTTAGCTGGAATAAAAAGCCCTGCCTGGAAGGTGCTCAGAGCCCTTGGCTCCTGGCACAGGGTGGGGGGGTGAGATGGCAGCGCAGAGCTGAGAGGTGAGCTCCTTACAGCCCACCCCTCAGAGCATGATGGCTAAATGCAGGGAAGCCCAGGGTGTCCCCCCCCAGCTTGTCAGCCTGTCTGAGGGGTCTGTACCCCTCTCCCTGCCTCGGCTGAACCCGTGGGTCCGGGCAGGGCTGCCCTGGCTGCCCCCACACTCTGCAGGGCAGAGCACAGCTACGGTGAAATCCCAAACTGCAGCAGCGACCTGGAGTTTCAGGGAGAGGGGCTTCTGGTTCAGCAGGCGCTGGTACTGGATCAGCCAGTAGTTCTCCTGCTTGGTCTCGCTCTTTGCCTCCATTTCCAGCTGAAAAACAAACTCACTCATTAACAGCCCGAGATAACATTCCAACTGATATTTAGGGAAGCCTGAGTTGGACACGTGGGAAGGGAAACCAACCCCCCCGGGCTGTGCAGAGCCAGCTCAGAGCACGGCCATGGCACTGCTGGCCTCCTGCAGGCTGGTCCCACTTTGGTCCCCACGTCCAGTCTAGGGTTGTGCTTCCCTCCCCTCACTTCGCCCCAGAAACGAAGCCTGGTCTCCTGAAGCTCAGGAGAGTCTGGAGATCTTCAGGATTACAAAACCACACACAGGGCCCTTGGGGGATTGTGCTCATCCCCCACCGTGACTCCCTTTCCTGGCGGGGGAGACTGATGATGATGATGATGCCTCATGCAGCACCAGGGCCGGGCAGTAACTGTGTCCCCGAGAGCTTAAAGTAGCACTTCCCAAAATTAAATTACTCTCTGGATCTGGACACAACCCCTCAGAGCCCTCCTCTGCCCCCCTTCACCCCCACACTGACCCACGGGCTCTCTCCCTGCAGCCAAGAGCCCATGTTCTTCCTCATCAACCTGGGAACAGGTTGCCCAGAGAAGCTGTGGCTGCCCCAACCCTGGAGGGGTTCAAGGCCAGGTTGGAGGGGGCTTGGAGCAACCTGGTCTGGTGGGAGGTGTCCCTGCCCAGGGCAGGGGGGTTGGAACTTGATGATCTTTAAGGTCCCTTCCAACTCTAACCATTCTATGATTCTATCTACAGCACCTAATGAGGGGCCTTCGTTACCAGTATCTGTCGCAGTTCTTCTTCCCTTTGCTTCTTCTCCTTGAGCAGCTGCTGCAGCAGGTAGCCCAGTGCCTGGCGCTGCTCTGTGATCACCCCCTGCAACAGAAGGACTCTGGCACCCAGGTCTCCAGCCCGTACAGCTCCAAGCAACCAGCAAAGCACCTGCCATCCCCCAGCCCGCCCCAGCAGATGTGAGCCCTCAGCTCCAGGACCCTCGGCCCGGCTGAGCAGACGGCCCGAGTCCTCTCCAGAGCCACGCTGAACTCCTTTATTTCAGCTCTGCACTGACCATCATCTGGTGGTGCCAACCCCCAGCACCCCCATCCTGGTCTGCAGCCACTCTTCATCACTCCAGCAGAAGTTCAGTCAATGCCACCACAAGTGTTCACGGTCCCCCTCCTCAACTGAGAAAAACCACCCAAAACTAGGTCTAGAAGCCTGCAGGTACGCAGGAGAGGTAGCAACCTCCCTATGCTTTCACTGGGGTCTCACACCAAGCCCTGCTGGGTACCAGGGCAAGGCAAGTCATTGCTGCAGGAGATGGTTAATTGTCTCAGGAACCTCAGACCATGGGGCACCTCTCCATGGTTCAGTCCCAGGCGGCTCACACCAGCTGGGAGGACCATTAACTGAGCAGAGGCCAGTAGTCATCACCCACAAGGACTTCAGATGCCCATGGACAAAGGGATAAGGACTCTGTTAGAAGGCTGACCTCCTAAAGAAGTCTGGGGAAACCTTCACCTGGACCCTACATAGGGACAAAGTTCCTGTTTAAGCAGGAGACAGGAACATCTGTCTCTCACAGGCAAAACCCACAAAAGCACCAGACATGGTTTCCCCGATGGAGATAGGAAAGCTCTTCTGCGTCAGGATCTCCAGAGAGGTCAGAGGGACAACTAACGACACAGGGGAGCTGCTCCAAACCAGAAACCTGGGCAGCTTCACCCGACCTTGAGATGAGCCCTCCTGCCGGGATTGCTCTCTCCCAGACTGACCTTGCCAGAGACCTGTGGAAATAAGCACCTCCCCTTCTCAGGGTGCTTTTGGTTCTTCCCACTTTCCAAGGATTTACCAAATTCATTCCCAAGGCACCTGCATACTCGGGGAGGAAGCAACTGTCTCCTTCACAGGAGGTATCAAGCGTGACTGCAGAAGAGCTCCTGCCTGTGGGCACTGCCCGTGTGCTGGGGGGGTTTGGTCACAGCAGGGAATCCTTGGGCTGTAGATGGGTTGTACCCAGGGAGATGAAGATGTCTTACACCTCCTCTCCTGACCTCCAGTGCTGGAGCTGCAAACGTGCTGTGCTGCCTGCTGGGCAGAGCCTCATCTTCTGCCCTCCCCTGGACCTCCTGAGGTCACCTAACAGGAATCACCTCTCTCACTTGAACTACATCTGCCTGGGGTTCCTTGGCCTTCCACTGGCCCAGGTTGCCCAGAGAAGCTGTGGCTGCCCCATCCCTGGAGGGGTTCAAGGCCAGGTTGGACGGGGCTTGGAGCAACCTGGTCCGGTGGGAGGTGTCCCTGCCCAGGGCAGGGGGTGAAGCTGGGTGGTCTTTGAAGTTTCCTCCCAACCTAAACCATTCTGTGATTCTATGACGATTGATTCCCTGCATGAACTTTGGGTGGTTCCTCACCATCAGGCCTCCAACACTGCAGCGTTACAGGGAGGAGCTGGACGAGTTAAGGTAGCATAACCCAAATCTGATGCTCCAAGGTGACCAGCACAGGGCTCAGAGGCAAACTTGTCTTCAGTCAGCGCTTCGGCCTGTGGGTGCACTGCTCTTGGAAACTGTAGGGTGTTTGCTACTGATTTGGGGCTCACTAAATGGGTGACCTAATCTGGCAAACAGCACACACAAAAAAAACAAAACAACTGATGCAAAGGCGTAATAACTAAATTTGAAGCCGAGCTGCTTTAGCCAAGCTTGAGGTTCCTCAAGGTGTGATTGCTGATGGAGGCAGCCCATCCAAGGGTGGGATGGTGGGGCAGCGCAGCTGGGGGACGAGGCTGGGAAATGGAGGGGGAGAGCTGACAGCCGGCGCTGGCGGGTGTTTCCAAACACAACACAACACGACAACGTAGGAAGCCATGGGATGCACAGCGGGAGGTGTCTCTGGGACAGCCAACAACCGGATGGCAAACTCCTTCCCCACCCGGCAAACCTGGAGCCACCCATTGCCTTCGGCTCCTCTGTCTCCCCCCTGAAAACCCACCGAGGTGGGAGTAGAGCAACGTTCCCACGTTACCGTGACAAAGAGGGGGCTGTGGTGTCCTGGGGGGAAGGACCCTCCTGCCTAAGCATAAAACCACCTGGAAACTGCGAGGAGCAAAAGAAGCAAGTGGAGCTTTTGCGATCCCAGAGCAGAGAGAGGGTGGTGGGGTGGCCCCAGAGCCCTACATACCTGCAGCGTCTCTGTGTCCAGTTCTTGCCTCTTTAACTCCAGCTGTGTCAGCTGCAATAACTCTGTTTCTATTAATTTAATCTAAACAGAAGATGAAACATTTTTTTACTGACATTTGTAACGACTTTAATTTATGCTCTTTTCAAATGAGGCCTAGCTGCTGCCCTGGGAGGGAAGGCACTGCAGAACCCCCAGAAGTGTGGGGAACCTGCCAATGCCCTTCCTGATGCACGCTCTTAGGGTCGCTCTTCCTCTCTTGCCTGTCCCCCACTAATTGTCTCTCTGCTCTAAACACCTTCTAGAAGCACCTTGCAATCAGTTTGTTCGGCCAAACCTTTTGCAGCCACTCTGGAAGGCAGCAACTGATTGATTGTCAAAGTCCTCCTAGCACCACCTGCAACTTGGGCAGGGTCCTGGTTTCCAGATCCTCCAGCAAATCCCATAACGGTACGTGCTCTTTCAGGTGGGGCAACTGAGACACAGAGAGGTGAAGTGACCTGCCCGAGATCCCCCAGCAAAGCCAAGATGAGAGCCCAACTTGCCTATCTGCCAGGCCACCTACAACCCCCAAGTCACACTGCTTATTGTGTGCCACCCACCACCAAACTCCTGCTGCCAGCGGGGCTCTGCAGCACGTGGTCCCCGGGGCTCCTGCCCAAACACTGCCTGGGCAGGATGCGGTGGGATGGGCTGGATTTCAATAGGAAAAGGTCCAGGGTCCAGCCATGGTATCAAGGAACAAACTCTCTTTGTGTACAGAGCAAATGGGAGCAAACTGCAGGGCTCTTATTGATGAACTCAAGAAATTGAGAGTTTGTTAGACTCGTCTCCTGGATTGTCCATGCACATTCCATAGGCTTCCAGCACAATCCAGAGTGGTCACTGAGTGACTCAACATATCCAGGCTCTTAAGCTTATCCACCAGCTCCTGCCCTGAGATGTTTCTGTGAGCAGGAGATTCTGGAGCACTGTGTCAGACAGAAACCAGCCACCCATCTTCAGCCATCAACCCCTGCCACTTTCCCATCTTCATGCATCAACCACCACTACTCTCTCCACCAGCTCTCCCTCTTCCCCCCGCCTACAGCATTGCACCTTCTGCAGAATGGAGCTCAGAAAGGCAGGCTGAGAATGGGAAAGAAAAGGTGAACTTATGGCTCAAGGTGCGGTTCCGATGTGCTGGATGGAGATGCAGCAACTCATGTGGAAACAGCAGCCCTGCCTAGTACAGCCTGAGGGAAATTGTAGTTGCAATTGCAGGTCACTGTGCAGAGGCAACGTGGGTCTGTCCTCTACTGACCACTCTCCAGCACTTCCTCCACATCAGTGCTGAGGTGACTGAAGCAATGGCCGTTCCACCACTCCCCCGAATCTAAACCCTGCATTATCTCCCTCCTCTGGAGCTGGGAGCCTGTACTTTAACCAACCAACACCACCCCACGCTGTGTCACAGAGCTCTTAGCAATACCAGAGCTCTTCATTCCCTCCAGACCCCGCTCTACGCTCACGGCGCTTTGATCTTCCTCAGAGGCGTCTCATCGAGCGGTGTTTGAGCTGAGAAAGAGCTGGCTGCTCTTCCTTCTGTTGCTGACTCACCTGGTTCCTGATCTGCCTGTGCATAAGGTCCTTCTTCACCTGGAGAGCTTCAAAGGCAGCTTTCTGCATCTCAATCTAAGGGACAGGCAAAATCCTGCTCAGTGAGGCTGCTGATGCAGCTGCAAATGGGCTGGGAATCCCTGTTACCTCGCAGTGACTCACGTTCAAGCACCTGAAGTGCTTCCTCTGGGCAACAGCGTCCTCATTACACCGTGACTTAGATCCCACAGCCCCGAAAGGTAAAACCCACTTTACAGAGGCAGAAGTTATATTCCAGTTCCTCCAACACACATTTTGAAGGCTCTGTATGAACCCCATCCCTCCTTCTCAGCAGCAAGGAGCCCCAGGCTGTTGAACAGGGCACGGCTGCCCAGCACCTCTGAGAAATGAGCTGCAAATGAGCTTCGGGTTCAAAATGAGGTATTCAAAAGGAGCAGAGGCTTTGAAAATGCTTCTTGTAGGCACCTTGTCCCAAGCCACCCAGGAAACCTGCCCAAAAGACAGCACTTCTGTCTCAAAGTACTCCCTATATTAAACATCAGACCAGTTTTGCTTCCCATGGGCTGTGCTACTGTCTTTTCTGAAAATTTGCTGTCTAGTTAAAAAATAAGTACATTTTTCTTTCAACCACCCAAGTCAGTTTGTTAGAATACCTGAGATTCTCAAAGTTTAGCACATAGTGTTAAATAAACCAACTTTTGTGTGCAGCCCAGCCCAGCCATCATCACTCCTGTGACCCACTCTTGATCCTTCATGTGCAGTTGCTTTCCCGCGAGCCCCCTCGGAAGGGATTTGCTCCCTCACTTACCTCCTGCAAGATCTGACTGACAGCTTTGTTCTGGTCCAGCTGCTGCCAGGCCAGGATCTGCTGGAACTTCTGGTCCATCTCAGCAAGGCTACAAGAAAATGGATGTGCCGTGGGGTTACTTACTCTGAGACTCTTGACACAAACAAGAGGAAAAGCTGGTGAGGGGTCTGGAGCACAAGTCTCCTGAGGAGAGGCTGAGGGAGCTGGGGGTGTTCAGCCTGGAGAAAAGGAGGCTGAGGGGAAACCTTCTTGCTCTCTCCAACTCTCTGAAAGGAGGGTGTAGCCAGGGGGGGTTGGTCTCTTCTCCCAAGGAACAGGCGATGGGACAAGAGAAAAAGGCTTCAAGTTGTGCCAGAGGAGGTTTAGGATGGATATCAGGAAAAATTTTTACACTGAAAGGGTTATCAAGCCTTGGAACAGGCTGCCCAGGGAAGTGGTGGAGTTACCACCCCTGGAGGTATTTAAAAGCCGAGCAGACGTGGTGCTGAGGGACATGGGTCAGTGGGGGTTTGGGCAGTGCTGGGTTGATGGTTGGACTCAATGATCTGAAAGGTCCCTTCCAGCCCAGACGATTCCATGGTTCTATGATTCCAACGTGACCACACATTGCAGGCAGGACTGTGTCTGCCACTGCCCTCTGTTGGGCAGGTCACAGGCACACAAGGACATTTCTGTTCAGTGCCAGATGCTGCCAGATGGAAACCTCTCACCTTCTTGCAAATACAGAGAGCCAGAACGCTCTCTGTTCCTACAGCAATGTCCTGGGTAGATACAAACAGCATCCTCGAGATAACTCCAGGAGGTGAGGAAAGGAGCTCTGTGCTAGAGTTTGACACTGAATTGGCCAATGGAGCAGTAAGACCAGTCTCATTTCATCTTCCATATTCAGCAGAATGTATAAAGTAAAATAAGCAGTGTAAAAAAGTGTAATCCAAAGTGTGACTAACACACAATATTCTTGTGGTTAGGCGGTTCGTTTAATCAAGTTTGACATTTTCTTTAGATCATGTGTGACCAGCAGAAGCAGGGAGGTGATTGTGCCCCTGTACTCAGCACTGGGGAGGCCACACCTGGAGTGTTGTGTCCAGTTTTGGGCACCTCAACACAAGAGAGATATCGAGGTGCTGGAGCGTGTGCAGAGGAGGGCAACGAAACTGGTGAAGGGGCTGGAGAATAAATCATATGAAGAGAGGCTGAAGGAGCTGGGACTGTTTAGTATGAGGAAGAGGAGGCTGAGGGGAGACCTCATCACTCTCTACAACTACTTGAAAGGACACTGGAGAGAGGTTGGGGCTGGTCTCTTCTCCCAGGTAATTAATGATAGAACGAGAGGGAATGGCTTCAAGCTCCAACAGGGTAGGTTTAGACTGAACATTAGGAAGGAGTTCTTCACGGAAAGGGTGGTCGGGCATTGGAATAGGCTGCCCAGGGAGGTGGTTGAGTCACCATCCCTGGATGTGTTTAAGAGACGATTAGATGTGGTGCTGAGGGATATGGTGTAGGGGAGGACTTTGTAGAGTAGGGTAGATGGTTGGACTCGATGATCCCAAGGGTCTCTTCCAACCTAGATGATTCTATGATTCTATGTTGTCACCTGCTCTGGCACAGCTGTGCTGCTGCATCCCAGCAGGAGTTCCTGGGTGTGTATATGGGAATCACACCAGGAACTGCTGGAAAGAAAGGGATTTAACGACAGCACCACCAGCCCCACCTCTCCCCCCGTACCTGGAGCAGGCCTGGTTGACAAGGTCTTGCCGACGAGACTCGTAGGTCATTTGGAGGAGCTTGTTCTTGTAGCTCTCAGCCAGCATCTGCTGCATGGCAGCTAGGAGACAGAAGGGCTGTCAGCCTGTGGCAGGAGCAAGCAGCTACAACAGGCGCTCGTCCACCGCTGCTGCTACAACCACTTGCAATTAATGCTACAACCACTTGCAATTAACGGCGCCTTCTCTCTCACTTCCAACCTGTCCTTGTTTTTTTCCATTTCATTCCCTTCAGAGCAGAATCATTCAGCTGCAAGAATCACAGCTATTTACCGGGAAATTAGAGGAGCAAACTCCTCTCTGCCTGCACTTGCATCTCTGCAGCTCTGGAGCTCGGAGGAGCCCAGTCACTGCCCACCGACCCTCCGAGGGGCTGCAGCTCTGCCCATCCCACCACGAGTAACCCATCCTAGGGGTGACAACACAACCCTCATTTCCCTTGCACCCCCCAGCAGATCTGGTCATGGCCATCATGAGCAGAAAAGGCTCTCTGGCACCATTCTTCTTTACCATATGCCTCCTGCCTCATGAACCAGCTAACATCTGTTTGGTTCCTCTGAAATATGAAGCACTTTGTGTGCTCATACCCAGTCTCACAAAGTCCTTGGACATGCTGTAGCTCCACAGGGAGCAGAGCTTGCACCTCAAGGAGAGCAATGGATCAGCTACAGCACCCATACAATCCTACCCTCTGCAGCTCTGCCCCACTGCACCGAGCAAAAGCATCTCCCACAAGGACATCATCTATTCAGTGCATCTCCAGAGGAACGAGGTCTTTCTTGCACCTCGCCACCCCAAAGAGCTGTCTGGACTTACAGGCCACTTCCCTTCTGCGTAGATGCTCCGTCTCCTCCTGTGTTATTGCCATCAGCTGCTCCATCCTTATTCTGCCAAGCAAATGAGAAGAATTCAGCCACTCCTTCAACCAAGCACTATCTCACTGCTCCTCCACCCACCCAGCTCGGAGCCCGAGGGCTGGGCAGATTCCCCCTGCCACCTCCTCAGGAAAGCCACGTGCTTATCAGAGACACCCACGTCCCAGCGATTTCATGGCAAGGGGCTTCTCAGCCCATGGGAGACAACATCAATTTTGCTGAAAACCACGGGGACAATTGCTTCTTAGAGTGGGAAGTGAATCTTTCTGAGAAATGGAACATCTCCGCAACATGCACACACTCTCACCAGACACAACGCCAGACCCATTTTTTTTGGCTTTCCTTTCTTTTGAGGCTTGATGAGTGCTTTAGAGCTGCCCTAAGTGAGCAGCCCCAGTGACAGCAGCAGCCTGGCCTCCATTCCCACCTCCCGTGTCCTTGTCCCAGCACAAACCCACACGATGCCACTCAATAGATCAGGTACTGGTGTGGCTGGAAAACTATCTGACACAAAAAGGGATTATTTTTCAGCCAGGTCAGTCCCAACGTCTACTTTAATGTGTCACAGCACGTATAGCTGGCTGGAGGAAGGGGCAGTGTATAGGCAGGGGATAGTTGGGGACAACTCCTTTTGGTGGCAAAACCAGCTCAAAGCATTGCCTGGACACCAGCCTGGTCTCCAGTGTATTCCTCCCAGCTTGGACACGACTGGACCATCTTCATAAATGTCTTGCTTTCCAACAGATATAAGATTTCTGGTGGTCCTTGACAGTGGAATGCAGAGATCTGTTCCCAAGCTCCTTCACTAGGGCCACGCCAAGATGAAAAAGAGGTAAAATCACTATTCCACAGTGTTTACCAGCCTGGGTAAGACCAGGCACATCTAGTCTCCAGTGTCTTGCCTCCAACAGTGACCAGAACCAGCTGCAAGTACAAGATGAACCTCCCCTGACCTAAGGTGGATTCAGACTGAAAGGAAGGTCCCAGCCCTCTTCCCAGCTTCTGGCCACCTTTTCTAGAAAAGCCCATTTCAAGGAGACTCACCTCTCGTTCTCCAAGGATTTCAGAATGTCCGCGCTTTGTTTTTGCCTAAGAAAAAGATAAAACAAGAGGTTTTCATCAAGCTGAGCAGGACACCCTGCTGCCCCAGAGGGCAGAAAATGACTTTGCTTGTCTTGCGGAGAAGAGCAGCTCGAAGCAGGCTGGTAACCTGGCGTCAGCACCAGCAGGAGATCCAGCAGGTCTAGGTCAGCGGGACCTAAGAACCTCTGTTCAAATATGCACCCTCCATGAGGAATTCAGATTTTTTCCACAGCACTGCAAAACTCCAACAGCACACGTATGTGCGAAACAGTTTTTTAAGGTGCTAAATTCTACTTTCTTTAAACAGGACTTTGGCAGTTCAACAGCTACGGCACCACCTACGGACACCAAGTTCCGTAAAGCTCAGAAAGGGTCAAACGAACCACTCAGAATGGGACAAAATAACACGAGCCCCCGAGGGATGGAGACCTCTGCAAGAGACCCTGGGACCTGACCTCTGGTTGTCCTCCAGCAGCTTCTGGATACGGCTGGCAATGCCTTGCTCTGCTTGCTTCAACTGCTGCAGCAGCTTCAGGCGCTCCTCCTCCAAATAGCGCTGGTGCTTCGTCAGACCCTCCTCCAGCCTCAGCTGGTCCTAAGGCAACGCAAGAGAGAACCCAAGGAGAACATGGACAGTTTAGGAAAGGCAGTGTCACGTACGGGGCCGGCCCAGAGGAGACCTACCTCTCTCACTGTCTGTAGTATCTCGTCCTTCTGACTGTTGACCTGCTGAACGAGCAGAGCGTGTTCTCTTTGCCCCATGTTCAGGCGCCGCTCAAATTCCAGCTTCTCCTGCATTTTTTTTTCCTGAGAGGAATAAGAAGAAAGATGAATGCCAGAAATCAGTAGAGTGCTGGCTCAGCTCCTTCCCAAGCAAGAACAAATTCTGGCAAAACCATAAACCCAGACACAGTAATTCCCTCAGTTGCAAGAAAGCAAGCCAAATGACTACCAGCAGGCTTGACTAAGACATGGAAATGTTCTCTCCTTAGGGACCCAAAAACTGTGAAGCAGAAGCCACTGCTCTCTTTATGACAGTCTCCAAACTCCCCACAACTCACTTCATAGTCACGAAGCCAAAGTCCCTGGGCATCAACCCATACAACAGAAACAGCCAGTACAAACAGCCGGAGGGAAGCCCAAAATTAAGGTTGTGTTGGGTTCCAGATGGCAAAGGAGACTCCCTCGTCTGAAGACAACAGAGCCAAGGCAGCAGCTCACTACGAGCAGCTCCAGCCAAAGGGAGAGGTGAACGGCGTGACAGGAGCTTCTGATCATTTCAAAGTGAGCCTTGTGTGGGGGAAGGGACAGAGACCAGCGAAATAAAAAGAAAAGTAAAAATGCAGCCAGGTGAGGACAGAAACAAGGAGCAGTAGGAGAGAGCACAGCAGTACCAGGAGCCAAAGGGCCAAGGCAGGGACTGAGCAGCCGGTGCAGGGACTGCTCACACATGTCTGCCCACCTCCTGTGAAAAACAAACTGAGCTTTCAGCACACAGAGGCAAGAAAAAAGCCAAGTGCTACAAAAGCCCCCAGATCCAACTCTGCAAACAGGAACTCTGCAAAGTTCCTGATTTAAACTGGAACTGCTCGCTCAGGAGAGAGATGGCAGCTCATCAGCTGGGTGCATCAGGCAAGCCCACCACAGATCCCCCCACGCTCTCACCTGCAGTGAGGAGTGAGCAGCTCTAGGGGGGGGGTTTATACATGAATTCAGTTCTCAAAACATTCAGGTTTGGCTGAGAAACCAGATAAAGGGAGGGAAAGCAAGAAAAAAAGTAAAAGACGAAGCAGATGAAGTATTTTCAGGGGTTCATCCTTACCTTCCTCTTTTCATAATCCAAGAATTTGTTCTGAAAAATAAGCAATATCAGCAGACATTTAATCCAAGGAGCAATTTTTTATCGATATTATTACTCTATGTTGTATCTTCCCCTGACTGAGTAAAGACATCAACCAACAGCACAAGATTAACACAGCCACAAAGTCCAGTCATTCATGCTTCTCCAGGGTCAGTTTACTCTGTACTAGATAATTAGCACTACTTATCATAATGAGATGCCGAGCCTCACCTTCACCAGCAAGGGCTGGACATGCCTAGCACTTGGCTGGGAGTCACAAGCTTCTTCTGCAGTTTGCTGTCCCCCCAGAAAACCCATGCTGCACACACCGTGTCACCCCTGTCCCTTGACTGCACCACTGCTTTCAAGGATGGAGACAGTTCTTTGTGATGTGTCTTCCAGGAGCCCGTCCTCAGCTCTCAGGAAGGTGATGAGCCACCCACACCCACAGTGCTAGGCTTGGGTCTGGGCACTGATGCTCTCTTGGTCCCAAAAGACACATCTCATGGGGACAAGGTGATGAGGGATGATGTGCTAAGTGCTGTGAGATCCACTGATGGAGCAGAGAGATAAATCCAAAACCCTCTCGCACAACTTCACACGCGGTGAAGGAGCCTCACCTGCCACTCGCTCTCCTCCTCCAAGTACTTATGCACCGCCCGGTCCACCCCATCCACTGATGTTCCTCCTCCATCACTCTCCAGCGTGGGGAGCAGATACTGCGAGGGAGGGTAGTAGGGAATTCCACACTCTGGAAGGTATTAGACACAAAACAAGAACATTTGGAGCTTAAAGACCTCCTTGGCAGCATGGCTGAGGGCTGGCGGGTGTGTGAGTCTGCTCCCAACTGTGCTCCCTCTCCCCACGCACAGACCAGCACCCAAAAGAGCTCCCTCAGCTCAGGCAGGTTTAGCAACAAGCAGGTCTGAGAGGAGACAGTGCCACCCCGTTCCCACCAGGAAGATGATCAAAGCTGAGAGAGAAACGCTTCCTTCAGGCGAGTACAGGCACGTTGACTTCTGCAGGGCTGCAAATGTTACTGCCCATATTAAACTAAGTTCTGACTGTCCTTTTATTGGCACAACGTCTGGCACTTCCCTCTGTATAAAACCTTCCTGTCTATATTCAGCTCGGTGTTTACAAACTCACATGAGTTTTCCACCTGGTTTCGTCTTTCTCTTAACAAACCATCAGTCTGCAGCCCCCAAGTCCTTTCTCATAGAACATGAGGGTAGAAGGGACCTCAAGTGACTGCTGAGTCTATGTCCTTGTCCCAAGGCAGCTCTACCTGGATGATGCCTACTCCTCCCACTTGAGAAAATACAAATGAGAAAATAAAACCGCAGGGAGACGCAATGACTTCTGTCACTCAGACAGTCTCTGACTCAGCTATTCTGATGGTTTAACAAAACCATTAAAAATTTCAGCATGAGAGTAAGAAACAAGTCTCAATGAAGGACTCCTGTTTTGCTGTCTGCCAGCAAAGACACGTAACCCACCGACCAGCCTGCCACGTGTGGCACCAGAAACCGCCCCAAGCAGAGCCAATCCCATGGCTGTCATAGAAGCAATCATAGAACACCAGGTTGGAAGGGACCTCAGGGATCATCTGGTCCAAGTTTTCTTGGTAAAAGCACACTCTAGACAAGTTGGGGGGGTTCAGCCTGGAGAAGAGAAGGCTCTGGGGAGACCTTAGAGCCCCTTCCAGTCACTAAAGGGGCTCCAGGAAAGCTGGGGAGGGACTCTGGATCAGGGAGGGGAGCCATAGGACAAGGGGGAAGGGTTTTAAACTGAAAGAGGGGAGATTGAGATGAGATCTCAGGAAGCAATTCTTCGCTGTGAGGGTGGTGAGAGCCTGACCCAGGTTGCCCAGAGAAGCTGTGGCTGCCCCATCCCTGGAGGGGTTCAAGGCCAGGTTGGAGGGGGCTTGGAGCAACCTGGTCTGGTGGGAGGTGTCCCTGCCCAGGATGGGGGGTGGGACTGGATGGGCTTTAAGATCCCTTCCAACCCAAACCATTCTATGATTTACAAATGCAACCTTCAAACATGCTGGAGCACCTGGTCAGAGCCCAGTGCAGCCCCCCAAGTTCTCCCTGTCCCCCCCAGACTCCTTGTGCTCACCTTTGCAGAGGAACTGCTGAATGGACTCTGTACCCGCACTGCAAACTTCAGGTGATGGGTAGGTCATGGAAGAAGCGTCCAGGGTCAGCGTCTCCAAAAAAGAACACGCAGAGCTTCAGGTTATTCTGAGGGCTCAGAGAGAATCCAACTGCAGCTATCCTTGAGACTCCCCAACATTTCACTTATGGGGTGATAACTTCATGTTACCATAAATCCTGACATAAATACGGGGTTGGATTGAATTTCTGCCAGGTGTTGGACACCTATCAGAGGTGTCCCTTATTTGGGAGCTTCTGAGCTGGCCCTTCAGTGTAACATGCCCCTTGTGCAGACGTGTCTACTTTGTGTTTAAGTACAAGAGGGCACAGCACTGCTCAACTACAGCAATTTTCTACTGCATTTTGGTGTGCTGGGGCCTTAAGTGTGATGTGTGGAAGGGATGGTGACACAAAGGGCACAGAGAAGATACTATAAAGAACAAGTGGAAGCACCACTTGCTTTTCTGTCCTACTGGGGCCACCAAAAGGACCTAACGTTGCCTCCTGTGGAGAAGGGCATAGCAGGAAGGCCCAGAAAAGAACCACTTTATCAAGGACAGGGGAGCAAGTGGCACAGACCCCTCATCTCAGAGACTGCCCGGAAGAGAAATGAAGCCTGATGTTGTGTGTTTGAGACAGGAGAGCAATTACTCTCACCCTTCGTGCTGGTGTCTGAGTCAGCCCCGTTGCCTGACACTTGTGCCATTTAGTACTGACGAGTTTGGCAGCCAGAAGGTAACACATCCATAAAAATCTTGATGCATAAATCCATAAAAATCCCATTCTGAATGTGCACTCCAGGGAGCCAGAAACCCACGGAGGCTGACAATGAGTCACAGACCTGCCACGGCAACGGAGGCTGAAAAACTCATCGGAAATGTCCCATCTGCTCCTCCAGAATCAGCCTCGGCGGAAAGCAGCTGAGTCAGCCTGAGCCCACCAGCACAGCTCGTGCTCTCAGAGCCCTGGCAGATACCACCTGGGGGTTGGCTCCCTGTGGATCACTTGTGGTGTGATTAAGACACGGCAAAAAAGCGATCAGAAAAAGAAGGGTCCACAAAAGCTTATTTTGGACACCACGAGCCGCGTATAACCTTGTTACAATGCCTGCTCAAGCCCTAAAAAATTCACTTTCGATGCTAAATTTATTATGGAGTGGAGCAAGTGGGAAGGGAAGCAGCCTGAGCAGGGGAGGCAGACAGGGCTGGCTGGGTACGTACCTCCAGCGTGCGGACGTGAGCCAGCACCCGCGGCAGCTCCTGCAGCAGGTTCTCACTCACATCCAGAGCGCGCAGGCTCCGCAAGCCGCTCACCGTAGCGGGCAGCTCCTTCAGCTTGTTACCTAGAGAGAGAGAGAGAAAAGCCATTCAGCACCACAGAATTTTTCCAAAGTGCGACCCAGCCAGTTCATCTGCTGGAACATCAAACCATAATCATACATATGACTCATTTTCCATACTCTACTACAAGGATGGGGCTGTCCTGGGTCACACGAGGACTCCAAAGGCTGACACTGCCCACCGAGGCAAACAGGGCTCCAGATCTACCTCCACTCAGCCCAAGTGCATAGGTTCAGCAGTGGCTCCTCATGCAGAAAGGACCTTCTTAGCTGAGGTCGCTGCTGCAGGTTGGATCTGTGCTCTTTATCAATAGAATATCCGTAACATGGAGCCTCCTTGCCTTTGGTGTAAGCACCAGAGATGGGGAAAGGGGACTGAGTGTGGGACTGCACATCTAGGGCTCAGAGGCCAGGTGCTGCAGGCAGATACAGCAATGAACTAAGCTGTACTGCCAAGTTCCTCACCCTCCATTGAGTTCCCTGTTTCAGCAACAACTCCCCGTAACAGTGTCTCCTTTTTCTCCCAAATTTATGGCACTGTGTATCTAGAAAATGCCCAGGAGCCTTGAAAAGAGGTACAGTTGTGACCTTGTGTTAGGGCTGTGCAAACCTGGCAGGGCTACACAGGCTCACAGGACCAAGCTCTAGGTGTCGGTGGATTCAATCATAATTCAATTTGTTGGGGCTGACTGCTCTGCCTGCTTTCCTGAACTGCTTCTGCCAAAAACCTACTGCTTTTCTTACACTTGAATCCACAGATGGATTTCTTAGGTTGGTCTAAATCACCGCCCAGAGGGGGCCAAGCCCTGGCAGGGCACACACAGCGCTCCCAGCTCGAGGTGGGTCTCGTGGTCCCGGAGGAAGCCGTGTTCCTTCAGCCCTCTTGGCACCCTCGACACTGCAGGAGTGAGGCAGCCAGGGCTCCGAAATGCTGCCCAGCTGCAGGCACCCAAGTGAGCTTTCAGCTGCTGAGATGGGGTCTGATGACCCAACAACCTCCCCTTTGAGAAAAGGCAATGGGCTGAAGGAAAACACTGCATGGAGCACGTTTGACAGAAGAGCTATGAGTTGAACCACACGGCAGGGAACCGAGGCAGGGAGTGTGTGCATTTGCTAAGAAGCAGCCAAACAACCCCAGTTAACTCCTAAATAACTCAGGGAATTTTTAGGAATCATTTTCAGCTTAGATGATTTCTCCTGCCTTGCCAGCAGGATTCAAATTCCTCTTGTGTTCTTCCTTAGCATTCATAGTGGAAAGCAATTGGTGCTTGCTTTGGTTGACAGGGGTAATCACAAATGCAGCTCGGAATTGTCAGAGTTGGAATGGACCTCTGGAGATCATCTAGATCATCATCAACACAACCCAGATAATAAATGGTGCTTTGCCCAGAGCACCAACAAGAAACGTGTGTCATACCTTTCACATTGAGCGTCTGGAGCTGGGCAAGGTCTCCTATAGATTGTGGAAGACATTTTAAAAGATTCCTTTCAAGGTTTAGGACCTAAGGTATTAACAGAAAAGATATTCAAGATATTCTTTATACAAAGTCTCAGGTCACCTACACATCTATGCTGTTGGCACTACCCTCAGGCTCAGAAGGGCAACTTGAAATTGGTTTTAGAGAATACTTTCTGGGTTTAAAAATACAATTATTTTCCAGAAGCCCTGGATACAGGGTATGTCTGGTGAGAAACCCCACTCACAACCAACAGCAGCAGCAGGTGCCAGACCCCAAAGCAGGAGCTGGGAAGCAGAGTGTCCTCCCCTCCAGGGCAGTGCTCTCCCTCCCCAGCTCCCCCAGGGGAGTGGTGACTGACCCTAAGGCTGCACCCCGAGCACAGGGGACCCTCAGCGAGCACTATGACCCGCTGCACTGAGTTCTCAACATAATGACACCAGGGAGAAAGGTAAAACCTGAGTGTTTTCGGAAATCAACAGGACTGGAAGCTCCAGCCCTTGCTGACAACACTGGCAGCGTGAGCCGTTTGGGCTGACAGCCCTAAGCTGGGTCTCTATAATTCAGCATGTCCCCTCTTCTCCTGCTCTCCCCCTCCAACAAGTCAGTGCAACACCCACAGTCAAGTCAATGAGGTGGGTCTGAATCTGACATTCCGAGGACCACTGTTTGAATTGTGATTAAATAAAATCAAATAGCAGTAACCCCATAGTTGTGCCCTCCTGTAACAAGCCCCTTACAGACACTTGGGATGTGGCTGCGAATCTTTTACCTGAAGAGACGTCAGCTGACCAATATCAGCAGGGAGTGATGCCAGCTGGTTGTCGTGCAGGTCTAGAACCTGGAAGAGTAGATGATTTCGTCAAACAAGGTTGTGAAAAGAAGTCACAGAGCAAGAATGAAAGGCCATGAATTACCCAGCAATGAAAAGTACTTCCCTCCAATGGGGCTTTGAAAGCGGCTTAAGTTTTCAAGGAGACAGAAGCACTTAATCCTTGCAGGTCCTTTGAAAACTCAAGCCTCTGTACATCGATAAACAAACAAAAGACTAGAGAGAGCAGTGACAGCAAGGGAGCTGCTCCACAAAACTGCATGAGCCAACTGGATAAATCACCTCCATGGAGCCAGCCTGGCAGAAAAAGACATTTTCTGCAGGATCCGTGAGCTGAACCGCTCCACGGGAGTCCCACGGCTCCAACAGCAGCGCAGGGAGAGGGCAGGACTGTGCCTGGAGACCTCCCTCCATGGAGAGAAGGGAGCTGTTGGAATGACCCTGCCTCTCGTGGGACCAGAGCAGGAGGGTGGTGGAGCTGAAAGCCCTGAGTGTTTAAAGGACAGTACAGTCCCTCCCATACCGTCACCCACCAGTTTCACCAGTGCAGGAGGGAGACGGATCTACCCCCCAACACACTGACCACCACTGTAAGAGGCTGCTGAGGGGGAAAGTGTGGGATTGAGAAGAGGATAAAGTCCTGGGACTGATTATGATTTTATATCTATCTACTCAGGAGGGAAAGGCAGGATTCACCAATTCTTGGCGAAGACAGTCAGACAGAAGGGATTTATTTGGGTTGGTGTGTTTTAATGCAGCTAGAATGCAAGGAAAACAGGCTTCAGATTAAGCGTTAGGAATCACAATTACCTTCACAGTTATGAGGCTCAGAAGGCTGCAGGACTTTGGGACTAAAGATGTCAGATTATTTGTATGAATAATCAGCACCTGAGGAGGAAAAATCCCAATGAAACATGAGCACAAGAGCCACTGCTGTCTAGAACAAGCGCATTTGTTAAGATTTAATTGCAGAGGCTGTGTAAGAGCTCAACATCTTACTCAGTATCACATAAAGTATTACAATAGTAAATGGATTTTCATGAAAGGTCAAACATTTAACATGAGATCTAAACTAGAGCCTTACATAAGAAACATCATTAGACAGGCTACGATAGAAACAACCATCTCATCTTCCACGACACCAGTTAGCTCTAAAGCACAGACAGGATTAGTCCAACCCAAGCTGCTCTCCATGTACATCGTACAAGTGGCCAAATTAATTGCAAGCAAGCTTCTTCTGAAGCAACATATGAACAACCACATACCGTCATCTCAAATACAATAGTACTCAAGCATAACAGTAGAATTAGCTGATAGCTTCCGATTGCAACATTACCTTTTTTTGCAAGACTTTACAAGTTGCAAAGGCCCCATAAGGAACCTAAAAACAATTAAAAAACAGTCGTGTCAGACTTCTCAAGATACTATCTTCATAAGCAGTTCTACAGTATCCACCTGTAAAGTGTGAATAACTAGCTTTAATGAAAACGCAAGCGATACTTAAAATGATGGGCCCCTGGGTTTGGCCTGGGCTGCCAGTACTTCCCAGTTCATTTCCATTTAAACAGCTGGCAGTGGCTCCCCACAGCAACGGAGTGTCGTGCAGAGCACGGGAGAGACTGAGGAACAGGCAGAAGCTCAAGTCTTGTGTGATTTAATATTCGACATGCAGGTGACTCAAGAGTCCAGGCCTATTTCCAGTTAGTCATCACACAAATGTATTCCACGGTTTTGCAACCTGGGCAAACCGGCCAGAGCGGGCTCCATGAGAGAGGGGAGTGACAGGCAGAAGAGTGTCCTCGGATGTGCCAGGCTCTGCAGGACTGGGGCAGTCAGAAAAGGGACACGCCACCAAATTCCACCTGTGCCAGCCAAGGCTGAGCACGGGGACCTCTCTGCAGCACGGAACCCGCATCAAACTCTTGGCCAGAGTTGATTTTAAGAGCAAAGTGATGGCTCGCTTTAGTTACCGAAATAACAAAGTGCTAAAAAGAAAGAGCAAGGCAGAGTTTTATGGTACCAATCCAAAGGGAGGTGCTGGGCATCCAAGACCAGCTGTGGCTCTGGATGGAGCTGGCTCGGTGCATCCTCTGTCTGCCACCCACACCCCGACCGGCCGCAGACGGTCCCAGGCAGCTCACACACCTACACACAAGATGCTGCTGCCTTCTGAGCTCGGAACAAAACATCCCAAAGTCTCAGCAAAGCCCTTTCACACTGCACAGCAGACACTATCCTCTCCAGGACGCTCCCAAAAGCGCTCCAGGCGCTCCCATGAGCTTGTTTGGCAAAGGCATCCTGTGTGACAAAAGGTTACACAGGCACCTACGTGTTTTAGAAACACGGGACAATGAATAAAAACTGAAAGTGAAGTAGAAATGGGCTCCTGCTTAACAGGACTGCCTGCCTGCCAGGATGAAAAGCTGTGTCTCCTCCGACAGCCCGGCAGTCTGTCACAAACTGCTCACACTCCAGCAGACAGCTTGTTTCTCATTTAGTTGGCTGCCATAAAAGAAGCCAAGCTGGAAGTGAGATTTCCATCTTTATCCAGCAGGCTGGAACCAGGATTTTTCACTTAGACAGAAAAATAAGCGCAGGTGGCAGACTTTGTAGCTCTAAGATTAGAAAGAGCCAGCCTTTGGCAAACAAATTCCCTTATGACTAGTAAAATTAGACCATGAGGTCCCAAAGAAGGGTCCTGCTGCTGTGCTGGTGGAGGGTGCTCTGCCCTTCCCATCTTCTCAGATGAAACAGGATTCCCAGGACACAATTGTTGTTGAAGCATCAGGTAGGAGGGGTAATTTCCCACAAAATAAAAAGGGGGGGAAGAAGCCCTCACCTCAGCAGCCACAGGAAGAAGTGGACCAGTAACAAGGCCATTTCTGTCTCAAGGCTCATAAACGTGATACTAAATCTGACAGTTGGTAATAAGAAGCAGAGAGAGAACTCGGACTCTGAGCTGATACTGGGAGTTGTGGAGAACGTACCTCTGAGAGTTCACATTTGGATATGTCAAGAATGTCATCAGCACCAGCTTCTTTTGCCTGGAGAGAGAAGACACGCATCCAGAGAATCAGACCACACAGAACCACATGGCCTTTTGCTGCACATGGACTAAACTACTCGACTGGCCCCTCCCCAGAAAATGCAATTACAGCTCTCTGCTGCAGCCCTGTAATCAGTGAAGATGCTAGAAGCAAAGGGTGTGCTGCTACAACCGCAGCAAGCAAAAGCAACCTGGAAACCAAACTGCAGAAAAAGCTTTTTGGTGCAATAGATGGAATTTCTGCACGAAGAACCAAAGCACATCCTAATTCTGCAATTTTATCTGGAAGGATATGGAAAGGAAATGACAGATTCTCAAGAGAGGCACTTCCTAGGAACACGAGCAGTGCCATCCTAGTTGTAAAGAGACACTGGCATGTCCCACCCAGGAGACAGACCTTCTTCTGAACTGTACAAACAGACCAAAATAACCTACTCTTGCCTTTTTGCTTCCATGGGACCTGCAGAGGCAGCTCTGCTGCGGAAGAAGGAGCAAGGACTCACTGCTTCTGCACAAAAGTGGTTCTCCATGTTCAAATCAACTCCACCCAATGCAGCTGGTAACAGCCATGAAACTGGACAGACCTCACCAGGAGCAGCATTGCATCTCTGGAGTTATTTTCTTAAAGAAAAGGCACTGCACGAAGTCATAAAACCTGCTTGTGTTAGTGCCTCTGTTCAGTCTTCAGAACTGGATATCCTGACCCTAAACTAAGCACACGCAATACAGAATTAACCCTAGAATGGCCAAATTAAGCTATCCCTCCCCAGCCCCACAGGAGCTGAACCCTTCCACTGAATAAATTCAGTAAAACTGGTTTCATTATTGGTACATAAAGCCTTCCTTTCCAAAAAACCTTACAGACATCCAGCAGGCATCATTTTGTCACTTTTACAACGCAGGTGCCTCTGGGGTAGAGCACAGCAGATCCCCCATGGCAGCATTTGTCTGCAACTCCCACAGCAGAATGGGTGAAATAATTCAAAAGATGATTGCTTTCAGAAAGCCAACTTTAAATCTGTGGCTGCTGTAAGGCAGGCAGTTCTGCTGACTCTGCTGGCACGACAGCAACCTGCTGAGGATCTACCCCAGAGCAGCCTGGCCGAGTCCTCGTCCAGGAAAACAAACAGCAGCATCTAACAAGTTAATCCTCTGAATGACAGGAAGAAATAAAATAATCATGAGAGGCAAAACAGCGGCACAAGGAAAACCAATTATGATGGGAAAAGGGGATGTCACAGGTTCCTTGGTAGGAAAAGCAAAGTGGGAGATCGGTAAGTGAGGGGGCGTGGAGGAGAAAGCAGGGCTGGCAGTGGGGTGGAACCACAGCAGCAGAGAGGGATAGAAGGGGAATGAAGGGGACCCTGGAGGGGAGGGCAAAGGGAGATGGGGAAAGCAGGAATCCTCTGAGGTACATTAGGAAGACGACCTGCTGTCTAGGTGAGACCAGTAACACGATTGCTTGTCATGCAGCGGACGCACCGATTCATCTGTCACTGGGACCAGACACGAGAAGAGAAAAGACCTCAGCATTGCTTACCAGGCACATTTGGTATTCAAGGCGCTTCCGAGCATCGTCGCTGGGTTTCTTCTTACGGAAGAAGAGTGGCATCTTCAGTTTTGACTATAGCTCCGTCTCACTGGCACAAACAATCAGCACAAGTAAAGGCAGAGGGCTCCTGGAGTATGCATTTGCTGGGGAGCCTGGACTACAGAACTGTGCTCTAATAAGCAGGGAGGAAAAAAAAAGAAAAAAAAAAATCACTGTCTCAGCAATTGTGTTTGTTTAAGTCCTTCTCTGGCTTGATCAAACAGGCTGGTTCCAGCACACCTCCACGGTGGAAGTGTCAACACGAGCCGCAAAAGCACCGCTGTGTCTCCGAGACACGCTGGCTCTCTCGGTCATCCCTGTGCAAGATAAATTAAGTCAAGCTGGAAGAGATACAGAGAACGGCTATTGAGTGATCAGGAGAGAACACAGGGTCCCCTCTAGGATAGGAACTAAAAAAGCTGTAACTGTATCAGGCCATCAAGCACCGGGCACCAAAAAAACCCCAAACTATTTAAACTCAAAGTTTAAATTCTGACACAATAATAAGCAACTGTAAAATGTTCTAGAATAAAGTTAGGCTAGAAAGTGAAAAAATCCTAATCCTGAGAGCAACTCAGCCACCTTCCCCACCCAGGGCAGGTGAGAACAAATAAGACCCCAGTGCAGTTCAAAATGCAGGTAGCTGTTTGCAAGGGACTTGATGAGTACCGAGTAGAGCAGAGCTTGCCCTGGCCCAGCACCCAGCCCGGCCCTGCCGCTTCTGGGGACCCCCCGGGGACCCCAGCCAGGCACCGGCACCGGGATGCCCAAGCTAAACTTTGCTTCTCAGCTTCAGGGGCTGTCTCAAGCCAACAAAACCCTTGATTCATTTGATTTCTAGGCAGAAGCTGTCACACAGGAATAGTTTCCCCGTTTTAGTCACGCAGTGAGATGAAAAGATTCTGCTTAAACACCTAATAGCTTAAAGTCAGGTTTTTAATGAAATACAGCCAAATCAATTTTACAATAGCCTAATAACCGTCTGCAAAGCTAAAAGAACCTAACTTTGGAAAAACCCTGACAACAAACCAGAGGCAGTTGCTGCTGCCCCAACCACGTGCTGGGGTGAGCTATCTGCCCTCCCAGGCTCTCAGGAGCTTTCCCCAGGCTGTGTCCCCCCAGCTGAGGTGGCCAAACTCCATCCTGGGCTTACAGGGCAGTCAGACCTTCCCCAAAACACTTGTTCCAGGTCACCACGGGACTGAAAGCCAGAGAATGTTTTCCTCTTAATTCAACTGAGCTGTATGCAAAGCTACCAGCTGATCCAGTGTAAAGGGAAGAGAAGATGACCCAGAAAGCGTGGGTCACAGTGAGAAATCGGAACTGGAGGTGAGTGAAGGGGTAACAGAAACCGGAGCCAGCTCTGGAAGAGGAGTCGGAATCAGCAGGGGGAGAAAAAGGGAGTCAGTTGGCAGATTTTGTGGAAAGGGCAGAAAGCTGAGGCTGGACAAGAAATGGGCACACCAGCTGGTGATCAGATGGGCACCAGTTGGGGTGCTGGGAAAAGAGAGACGGGGCCCAGCTGAGCAATATAATCAAGGAGGAAAAGGGGTTTGACTGATGCTGCATGAGAGCAGGGGGCAAAAACTGGCAAAGAGTCGACCACTGGTGAACAAGGGCTCACAAAGGGAGGTGATGCAGGTGGGGCTGAACCTGGCTTGGGGGTAAGACTGGGGTGAGGTGGGAGAAGAGCAGCAGTGAGCCCAACGGGGAGACTTGAATGAGATGGGCAAGAAGCCTTGGGGTACACAAGGAACCTAAGGATCTGTGACCAGCACTGCAGAGCACAGAGGGTGAGCCCAGGGGGGAGCTACAGCTGCTAGAAGTCCAAACTGAGATACACGTTATGGAGCTTGCACTGGAAGTTTCACTTTGCAATGACACTTTTTTAAACATCATTTTAATAAGCGATTGTAAAAACAATACAAAAAACCTGAGTATTTCACCAGTTCATCAGGAGGTTGACCAGTAAATGGCACAACTAGACAGTGCAATGAATCCAGTGCTCAGTGAAGCTCATGGGTTGTACATAAAAAAGCTGGGTCTCTGCCAGCTCCGTGTCTACAAATTCATCTGAAGAAAAAGCTACTGAAAAGTAGGCGCCCACAGGATGCAGCCAGAGATGTCCCTCACACACGGAGATCCCTGCCAAAAACTGAACAGAGCTTTATGCAGATAAATCCTTAGTGTAAAAGCAAAACATAACCTCAGTCTAAATGCATCCAAGCAACTTCCCTTCATTTCACTCCAGAGACAAGGAAGGAAGGATGTCCTGTGTCATTGCACTGCTCCCACCACTCTGCTGGAAGAAGCTACGAGACGCAGCAGATGGTGGCTACAAACTCACTCTGTGCCTTAGAAACAAACAAAAAGACAGTGATGGCAGGGAAAGAGCCGTGAAACTTGGAACCAAAATGAAGAATTTTAAAGATGAGAAACCAGAAGGACACAGGCACCTGTAGCAAAGTACCCTTAACTTTGCTGAGCACCTACACACCCCCTTGTCATACCTTACCCGTCTCTATTACAGCTAGATACCTTTTATCAGTCGTGTGGATAATGGAAAATCATTAACATTTCACCCAAGGAAACACATAAAGACATGAAGGCTGAACGACAGGCAGTTGAATGGGGAAAGAATCCTATCAGGGGTCAAAAGATCAGAGACTTGAACAGCCTTTAAATGTCGAAATTTGCCTTAGTGAAAAGACATATCAAATCTGCACCAGCAAAGCTGTGACATCAGCTTTGGGTGCTCCACTGAACTTCAATTTTAAGCGAGATGAGGACTCAGCAGTCAATACTGAGAAGGGCCTTTGGCATAAGACCGTATTTCATATGATGGCATTTTTACTTACTAAGTGAATGAAAGAACTGTGTGTATGTTCCTGGGATGGCACCCACCCTGTAGGAAGTGAGCATCCATAAATCCCAAACCCTCATCCCTGAGGATGCCAGTGGCTCGTCTTTGCAGGCGCCTGCTTGGCCTGAGCAGCAGCAACGCACACATGGGGTGAGAGAGGGCAAGGGAATAGCCACCAGGTGTTTTACAGTCTGCAGCTGTTTGGACTTTGAGAGTAAAATAAAAACAACTCCCTGATTTTACAAACAAATGTAACCAAGGGGAGAGAGCAACACCGCGGGACCCAAAGCAAACCCCAATTTTTAAAACATTCTGGACATCATAAACAGAGCACGGCACTGTAACAGACAGGCTGGGGGTGTGGAAGGAAAAGAGATTTTATTTTCCCTGGGAAAACATGCTCAGGAGCACAGCAGTGCAGCTGTGAGCCAGCATCTGGATCTGAGCAAGGCTCTTGCAGGGATGCCACCTAGTCCTGCAGGACAGAGATGTCACCAGACACCTCTCAGGCAGCAGGTCCTGCTCACTGAGAGGAAGTTACCGTGCGATGGCAGCAGTGGCAGCAAGCCCTGCAGCCCGACATGCACTGGAACAAGTTTTGGGAAGGGGCCAGAAGGCGAACTGCAGCTTCGCAACTCTCCTGCAGCACGTTGGCTCTGTGAGCTGGGAGCTGTCAGGACGGCCATACCACCCCCTGCAACAACCAGGCTCTGCTCGATCCTGGCGATGCCCGAAACACATCTCCTCTCTTCTCCACCAGCTCCAGCTCTGCCTCTCAGTCCTTCCTCTCCCTTATTGTCACTATTCTCTTCTTCTTCTCTTTAGGGATCCCCTGCAGTAGCCCCCTCACACAGCTTCCAAAGGCTATCTTTCTGGGTCCTCCTCTTCTTTACTCTCTTTATCAGCCAGAGCGGAGCCGTGCTGTGCCCGAAGGCCCGAGCGCCGCCCGTCCCGGCCCCAGCACCTGAGGAAAGCAGCGACAATGAGCAAAGGCAGCGTCTCCTCCCGCAATAAACACACCGGCAGCTTCAGGCACCGTCTGCTCCCTCCCAAACCCCGGCCGCCCGTCCCCGGGGAGAGACAGAAGCGCCTTCACCGAGCCCTGGCGCCTTCCCTCACCGCTCTGGGGAGCCCGGGCGCGGCCCGCGGGGGTCTCGCACCCCTCCGGACCCTCGGGGGGCGGGGGGAGCTCAGGCCACCACTGAGCCACCGCACACCCGGCCCCGCGTCTCCGCGCTGAGGCGAGAAGAGCCCCTCACACGCTGCCGAAGCCCCGGGGGACCGGACCCTCCCCTTTCGCCCGACCCGGCCCCGCTCACCGCTCCCAGCCGCCATGACGCCACACCTCCCCTCCCGCCCCTCCTGAGGGGGGGTGGTCGCGGGACCTCCAGGCCACAGCTACCATCCAGGGGAGCG
>JAHREE010149724.1:0-12904 GCA_033628505.1 Tringa tobata | reverse complement strand
ACCAAAGCCCCCTTCGGTCCCTCCGCCTGCCGCCCCCGGGGCCGGTCCGCGGTGCTCCCGGGGGGAGGGAGCCGCGATCTGTTGCTGAAGGGTTTTCTTTTTTTTTCTCTCTCTGTGACATGCCGAAATCAAGCCGCTCATGGCAGCGTCCTGCCCCCGAACTTTCCTGCTTTAGGGGAAAAAAAGAAAAGAAAAAAAAAGTTTGAAACTGTAGAAATCCCAATGTGAACGCTTTCTTTCCAGCAGGAAAAGTTCTGGGTTTTCATTTTAAACGATCGTTAGTTTGAAACAAATTAATTTATTGCATAGCTTTTTGTTTTCACCTTTCTATTTATATACTTTTTAAGAACCGATAATTTGTCTTCCCTTACTTGGTTTGGGAAACTCTAAAAACGTTCACTCTGTGCTCTCTCTTGGATGACAAAAACTTATTTTATCGTATGGCACTGGAAATAATGTTTTCCCTGAACATCCACTGAAAGAGGGTAAGCGGATTCTACCAAGACTTTGAAAGGGAAAGAGTTTTTGGCTATAAAACCTAAAACTAAGGCTTTTTTTTTGGAGGAGGAAGCATCTTTTGCTTGGTGCCTGCAGTGCAGCAGGTACTTCAGAGCTGCTGTGAGAAGTTTAAGCGCTGCGACCGTGCTGCTCCCAAACCCCACCGTGCTGGGCCGTTCCTCCGGGGCAGTTCCCTGGGTGCTGTCACCCAGAGTGGGAATACGAGAGTGGAAATAATCCACGTGTTTCCTGTATTTATCTAGTCCTTACTTGGTGAGCGTTAGCGCCAGCACGAAGTTATGGAGGGGAGTGGAGAAAAGAGGGGAGGACCACTCCTTTCGCTGGTCACCCCTAATGAGATGGGTGAAAAGCACCCCCGCAGACAAAGCCCGGGTGGCTTCTGATGGCTGTATGGAAAATCTGTGCCAGAGCAGAGGATGGATCCTGGCCCTACAGGCTCACAACTGGATGGTGGCTGTTCTTTGTCCGAGCGGGACTCCCGCTGTGCACAGCCTCCTTTCTTCCCTTTCCCATCTTCCTAAACGACAATAGCCGAGCGGGCTGGTTCCCCTTGGAGGTTTGAAACAACTCAAATTCCATTAAGGTCAAACGACCTCTAGGAGACAAGTGTTAAATGTTGGGTCCTTCCCCTGTCCCCGTGGAACACGTGCTCGGCTACTCGGTGTGTTGGGTGTTTCTCACAGCCTGTCCCCTTTCTCTAGGCTCGCATGGAGGTAGATGCTGATGGAAATGGTGCTAAAATATTTGCTTATGCCTTCGACAAAAATCGTGGAAGGGGATCCGGCCGTCTCCTGCACGAGCTGCTTTGGTAGGTATCGTAAGGAGAGCTAAATACTTCGAGGGTTCACTGAGGTGGAGTTTGCTGCCACCAACTTGTAGGGAGTTTATTTCTCGGTCTGTAGTGTTTTAACTCTTCTCGGGAGGCTTGCAGCTGTGCTCAGGTGGGAACCCAGCACCAGGAGTGCCCACGGACCTTATTATGGTTTGGTTTTGCACTGAGCCTTCTTCAAACAGCTGAGTCTCTGTAAAAATGTTACATGCAGGGAAAGCAGCAATAGGTGACTGTTATTGAAGTAGACACTATTTAAATCTGAGAAATGCTACTAAAGCTTCAGTTGGGGTGGGGGGAGCAGGGAACTGGCTCCGTTTAATAGGTGAAGACTAACCTTTTGAGGTTGTTTTTTTTTGTCCCATAATAATCAGGTACATCTCACTGGCACCAGTGAGAATTGGCAGAGCACTGGAGAGAGAGAACCTCTGATAACTTAAAAATTTGTCGTTGTTCTTTGACCTTCTGAAAAGCTGCCTGAAGTGATACTGATGATGCTTCGTATCAGCTGCTACTGTGTCTTATTTCCCGTAGTCTAAGAATCATTGCTTGATATCCTTGGTAGCTGCTGGTTTAGATTTGGAGGCCAACTTGTTGTGAGAGGTTAGTTCATCTGGTGAGCTGATACCTTGCTCTTTCTAGATGTGTTTATGGGGTGTGCTAAAGAGAACTCCAAAGAATATTATTTCTTTTAAAAGCCTTTTTTTTTGATAAATTAAGCATGTTTTCTATTCATTTCCATCATCTATACTTGTCACAGTGCCCAAGGTACAGCTATGCTTTTTCTTTTGTTCCAGGTTACTTTTTTCCTCCTCAAATAGTCTCTGTACAAGAGGAAGGAGACAGGATGTATATCAGAGGCTATTACTATTATTTACAATCTGCTCATTAAATATGGATTTTAACCTGTGCGTGTTAATATTTAACCTTGTTGCACATGTAACTTTGGTGAAAATTATTACCAATCTGGCTACCGCATGTGCGGTAAATCCCTGTGAGCTACTGCTGGCTGTGAACCTCATACAGCAACGATTGTTGTCTGCAAGTAGCACCAAATAGCACCTTCAGATTATTGCAGCTGACTGTTCCAGCTGAAGGCTGTGTAGATGATGACAGTCCAGCTGTTTGCTTATTACACAGCCCAGTTATTGCCTCTCCTGTTTGTTTTTTTCTGCTTAGTTTAGGAAATTTAAGTAAGAATTCTGACATATTCAGTTAGGTGATCCAAATGGTGTCACTGTAGCATGTGCTGGTGTTAAACAGTCTGAGATGGTGCACGTCAGGGGGATTTTTGAGAGTCTCAAAGGCGGGGGGGGTGTAGGCTGCCAGGCAAGTGGGGCTGCAGTTCTGAAGTTGCCAAGTCAAACTCTTCCACTAGAAAATACAAAGTATTTCAGATGTTTCTGTAAAGTCAGTTTGGTCCCTCTGAGGGCGTACGTTTTGCTGTGATCTCTAATTACAAGCTAACGCAGTGCAGGTCAGTATCTGTCCCGACTGAGTCTCCTGATGTCTGTAGAAAATCTTTTGGCTACAGGTGTGATGCAGTTACTGCCCCCCCCGACCAGACCAGCCACACTGGTCAGTTTTACTCACCCGCACTGGGGGCTGCTTTGAAAACAAACCAGAAATGTACTTTAGTGCCAGGTCCTTCCCTTTGCAAGAAGCAGGAACGCTGAAGGTTTTGGAGTCTTTAAAAGACAGGAGAGATGGGCAGTAGTGGTCACCGCTCTTTCCAGCGCCAGCCTTGCTGCTTGGGTAAATTAAAATCAAAGGACTTGAATTATTGCAGGCAGAGGTGTGTAATTTAACTGTTCTCCCCCGAAAAAAATCAGTTCACTTTGAAAAAACTAACCTGATTGTGCACTTGTGGTTTAAGGTAGAGTGACTAGGCACGTGCTGGATGCTGTTGCAAGTTTTTTATATATAAAGCAAATTTTATATTTTTTTAAATTATTATTTTTTTTCAATTTAGTTAGGCAGGTATCTTTGCTGAGGTAGTGAGACCCTCAGAACAGGCAGCTTGTGGCTCCCAAAGCTGCAGCAGTGACAGGGACCTTCTCCTCCTGACCCCTGCAGAGCCTGAACTGCGGTACTAAATGGGAACCAAGATCTGAAAAATACCCACACATGTTGCAAATACTCTTTCAGGAAGAACTTCCTGCAGGCTCTGCTGTGTCTCCAGGATGGACTGTTGGCTCTTCCAAAGCAGGATCTGGATGTCTCTGGCTGGGGACCTGCAGAATAAGTCTGTCGTCTTCTCGCCCTGTTCCCGGTATAGAAATCCCAGCTTGCTATATTTTGGCTGGGTGCAGTGATGTTCCCTGGGGAATAGCAGCATCAGGAGATTAGTCATAAGTATCACTAACTGTGCTCAAAAAGACATCTAAGACTTGATTTCTTTCTTTCTTTTTTTTTTTTTTTTTAGAGCACTTACCATCACACTGCCTAAACCCCCCTCAGTTATGGCTCCTCTTGACTGGAGTTGCTGTTGTCTGTACTTGGCACTTCTATTACGGGCCTCGGTTCTTAAATTGGCTGCTGAAATACGAAAAGAGCACTATCCAGTTAATGATCTGAAAAGTTTTAAGTGTTTTGTCTGGCACCTTGTAGGAGCTCGGGTGTGCTGGTGGAGGTAGAAGCTCCGGCTCTGCAGGAGAGCTGGCTGCACTACTGAGGCTGTTTCTTCTTCTGCACGGGTTCCTCCATGAGCCTGTCCTTCACATTTCTGATTATTCTGGAGATGGCCCGTGCTGCGGAGCTGTGGGGAGAGGAGGAGTGCATGAGTGTGCATTCAGATGTCACTTGATTATGTATGGAGGAAAGGGACTGTCCTGGATTTGTGAGTGCTAATTCTGGCATCTCAGCCAAGGGGCGTTGTGTTAACGCTTTTACTGGTCATCAGCAAGGCCCCGTTTCCACGTTTACTCCAAGACCTTTTTCACGAGAGGTAACAGAAAAACTGACAGCAATGTGGAGGAATGTGGGCTTTTACAAAACAAAGAAAGTGGGCTCACTGTGGGGGTGGATTTTTATCAGTATTTGCCTGTGGGGGGCTATGGGTGCAGATCTAGACTTCGTAGGAGCAGTGGTGGGTGTGTGCCACTGCCGGGGCTCCCTGCTGTCATGAACAATCTCTTGTAATCCTCTCTCGCTTTCCCCAAATCCAGCCTTTCTTAAACTCTCACTATCTAGTCCGTTTCCAAAACATTTCTTAACTTGGTCTTGGCCTCCCCTCCTCCCTTTTCCCCCAGCACAGTTTGCTCTGAACTTCTCTCCCCTCCTCCCAGATTCCTCGTTCATATCTATCCCATCTCTCTTGTTGGCACTTTGTCCTAGGCCCACTCTGAGAACCTTAACTCCTTCCCCGTCTCTGTCTGATGTTCACCTCCAGCCGTTGGGGTCCGTGTACCTCCCGGGTTCCCACTTGTAGCCCTCAGGGTTCCCAGTTTCCTTTCCCAGACCCTCCAGTAGCCTTTGACAACTCGGAAAGTGGCTTTTCCAGCTTTAGGGCCTTTCAGCGGACTCTTTCCATAGTTTGCTTTAAAAGAAGGATTTTATTCCTTTTATCTTGAAAGGGGGGAGCAAGTGGGGATTTTTTAACTTGGGCAAATAGTATCTCTTCAAAATTGGATGAGCATTTACTGAAATGTTCAGTAAACACTGAGCTGGAAGCAGCACCCAAAGGAGACTTGGGTGACGTTGTCAGTCGCTGTTGGAGCTGTCTCCTAGAAGGAGATGCTGGGTAACCCTCGGCCAGTTGTATCTTGTCCTTGATCACAGCCAGGGTGTTCTCTCTGGGCTGTGGAATTAATCATGGCACAGCAAACACACAGAGACACAATTCCTGCCCAAGCCTTACATTTCAGGTGGGACGGGGATTCCCGCAAGAAGCGACAGGGAAACATGTCCAGGCATAAGGGTGCTTGACAGCGAACTTAATCCTTCCTGAAACAGAGAAAGGAGAGGTGAGAGAAGGTGGAATGGGAAACAAAAACCACTAGAAGGCAATAGGGAGGAGTCGCAGTAGGACTTAATGTGCAGCCATCCTCTTTGCTGATAGTCCTGCTGCGGTTTTGAGCATGTTTCAGTTAATCGTGGTGTCACCGCAGGCTCTCTGGGTGTTACACACAATTAGAGTCTAAAAAGCATTTGCATACTGGGTGGTGAAACCTCTGTCCTGTTGCTTCTGAAGAGACATTTCTTCATAAATAACAAACTCTGTGACTTCACTCTGGTGCCAAACAGGCATAAATATGTCCGATAGAATTTCCTATTAAAATAATAAAGCAGTATTGCCTCCTTTCGAGTCTGCTCCGCAGAACACAGTAATTACAGAGGGGCTCTTGCAGTAACCGGAGTGGTAGTCTCTGGAACTCACTTTGCAATATTCTTACAATTAAAATATACCATGATTGTTTTTTGATTCAGCCCACTTATAATGGAAATAACTCCCAGAAGAGACTTGTTCCAGGAGGTATATCCAAAGTAGCCAGCGAAGTCTGTTGGTGACCCAAGTGACAGCAGGCTCGAACGCAGCGTATCTTCTGGAATTAGTGTGATTCTTTCCTTTTTTAGCTGTGGAGTCTTGTTCATTACTGACCTTCAGGTTGCTTTTTGTTTCCTCCAGGGAGAGACACCGGGGAGGGATTGCTCCTGGGTTTCAAGTGGTGCATCTGAATTCCGTGACAGTGGACAACCGTCTAGACAATCTGCGCCTGGTTCCTTGGGGGTGGAAACCCAAAGCTGAAGAAATCTCTAGTAAACAAAGGTACAGCAATATTTGGCAGGGGCTTGCCATTGAAAAGATTGAAAATATCTTAAATTGTTGCCTTCTTCCTTTAGGGATTTTCATCTTGGCAGAGCCTTTTTTTGACCTTGGCTACTTCACACATCACTATATGTCTTAGCTTCCTCACCTGGGGAGCAGAGCTAATGCTGTTCATGCTGGCTGTGAAGGGACCATGGTGTTATTATGTAGAGATCCTGCAGTGCCAGATGTTGTCACTGCAGTGGAGCAGGAAGCCTGCGGTCCCTTCCACTTGAGTAGTGGCATCAGGGCACGCTGAGTGAAGCCTGCAGACTTTGCTAGCTTGTGGCTCTCGTCCTCAAGCACTGAAATTGTAACACAACCTGTAGAAGCCAGCAGTGGCAAAACACTCACACTTGTAATTGTGTATCTGGGTTGAAACCAGAACGAGTTCCTGGGATCAGCTCCCATCTCCTTTCACTAGTAGGTTGTGGGAAGTTCCTACGCATCGTGTTGCACTCAAAGCACATCAAACTGTAACATTAGATTTGGTTAATCTTTGATGTAGCACAGGCATGTTTGGTTTTGGTGGGAGACACATAGACTTAACATCACACTGGATACTTCTCTTGAAATGCTTGCAGCACCCACAAATTAGGGGTGTTTGGGGCTTGTTAGAGTGATTTTTGAGGAGATGTAGTGAATGGCAGTGATGCTCCGGCAACGCTCCTAATGGTGCTAGGAGTTCAAGAACAAGAAACAGACTTCAAGCCAGTTACACAGAAATAAGTTTGCTGGTTGTAAGCGTTTCTTGATAGATACTTTTAAACTTTTTTTGCATTTAGGCTCAAATAACCCTAAAAATATCCATTAAATGAAGAGTATGTTTAGCCTGAGGCTTAACAGGCTAAATGCAATGTTAACTCTGCTTACTTTATTAATAAATCTGGAATCAGTTTCCTTGTATGCTTATGAATTTACGGACCAAATTTGTACTTGTTTTTTTTTTTGCAGGGAACAAAGTCTGTATTGGCTGGCGATCCAACAGCTTCCCACAGATCCTATAGAAGAGCAGTTTCCTGTGCTGAATGTAACACGCTATTACAACGCTAACGGGGACGTTGTGGAGGAGGAGGAGAACTCATGCACATATTATGAATGTCACTACCCCCCGTGCACAATGATTGAAAAACAGGTGTGTTCAGGGGAGCTGAACGTACGTGTGTGATGGCTCGGGCTATGCTGTGTGGCCAGGGGTTTATTCCTTAAAATGTGAAGCTTTACACTTGCCATTCAGTTGCTAAAAGCACTAATTCTTTTTAACTTGGGTTTTCTTTGATGTGAATCTTCAGACCCTACAATAGTTTTCAGTTTGAGAGAATGTAGTTCAGAACTGGAACAATAAATGACCTACTGGTTTACTGGGAGGAGTGTGATTCCCACAGATGTAGGAAAGCCAGGTGGAAGTGTTCCCCCAGGGAGCCCAAGCTGGAATGAGTGAGCAGCTCTGTAGGACAGGAGAAAGCATTGTAAGGGGTTTTGGGCGGTGGTGGAATCAAAAAATGCTTGACCTCTTGTGAGAAGAGGGTGAATTTGAGTGGCCTTTATTTAGGGGAGAACTGTGGGGAAAGGTGGTGCTAGTTCTTCGCTGTAGGTAGGTGAAACAAAGCAACACCCATCGTCAGAGAATGAGACGTCCAAGGCTGTGCCTCTGTCAGATGTTCTTACCTGGGAATAAGAAGGGCTTTTCTTGCCATAACAAATGCTGAGTAGGCTAAAATCACTGTGTTCCAGTTTTTCCTTTGGGAAAAGAAATGTTTGCAAAAATGATCTTGAATGCCCTCTGTTTGAAAAAGATTGAGCATTACCTTTTATTTGGGTCTGCACATGAGAGCTTCCTCCATAACCATGACTTTGGCAGTGGCTGAGCTGGTGCAGCCACCTCATCATTTCCAAATTTAAGATGTTTGTAGCTGAAAACAGAGCTTCAGTTGGCAAAACAGCAGCAGTGTGAGAACAACTGTGAGGCGCTTGAATATTTTGTCTTTTAAGTCAATAATATGACTTTCCAAGAGCAACTGCAAAATCAACAAGTGGGATTACTCCAGACACTTCTGATAGTCTGACACTGCTGGTGGGCTGTTCCTGTTTGTGATCGGTGGGAAAGTCTGGATCATACAGCGAGTTGGGGAGTGATGTCTGGGCACCCCTTGGCCCTGAGCAGGCTTCGTTAACGCTGTCTTGTGTTCTTCCTAGTTACGTGAATTCAACATCTGTGGCAGATGCCAGGTAGCGAGGTACTGTGGGTCCCAATGCCAGCAGAAGGACTGGCCTGCTCACAAGAAACACTGTCGGGAGAAGAAACGGACCTTCCAGCAAGAGCTCGGGCCGGAACGATGACCGGGTGGCAGAGGCCTCTCAGCAGCAGGATTCCTTCTCAAAGGCATTGGACTCTTGCTTTTGCACAGTAATGACAGACTGCTTAGTGAAGCCAGAGGCACTGAAGAAGAAAAAACAAACCCTGTGATGCTTGAGCAGAACGGCTGACTGGACTGAGCCAGCTCTGACTGGTGCTGTGGAAAGGGATCGGGTCTACCCTTCCAGTATTATATTCTCAAGCAAAAAGACTACTGTGGAGGCTCCAGGCAGGAAGCTTCTCATTATTTATATGTTAATACGTTTGTAAACTCATGTACAGTTTTTGTTAGAAATTCTTGATAGGACTCATTAACTGTAATGTTCAGATGAGAACACGTTGTTGGCCTAAAAGTTTAAAAAGAAAAAAAAAAAAAAAGTCATGTAGCAAAAGCTTTTCCTCCCATGTGGCTAGAAGTATCTGTGGCTGTGCCAAGGCCAGAAGGCAGGCTCCGACATCGGCAGTTACTCTGGAGAACTCTGCATGGAAGTTATATTTAAAAAAAAAAAAAAAAAAAAAGGCAAACAAAGTAAAGGTTGGAATGAATCGTTGTCTGCTCTCTGGCTTTCTCCCGTTCCCTTCCAGCTGCTCTCGGAGTCGCTCTTGGATGGTGGAAATACCCTAGTTGGTAGGAGGCAGTGCAGCAGGAGCCGGAGCGGAGCGTCTGGGAGCGGTGCACACAGGCCATGCTGCGGTGCTGCCTTCGGAGGAGGCTGCTGGAGACCCTGCTTCACCCACCACTGCTTGTAGGGAGCTGAATTGGCTGAACTGGCTTTAACGATAACCAAACCTTTGTGTGTGAAGTAGCAGTAGGGGAGCTCAGGTAGTCAGGTCTCTGTGGATGTGGTTGCCGCTGTGGCTTCCCCGTGAGCATAGAAATGTGCAGGTATGTTTAAATGATCTAATATTTAGTAATTTGAGTTATTTATTATTTTTTTTTAAAGAGATGCCATCAATCCAAGAATCACTTTTGGAAAATTTTTTTTATATATTAATAAGTAAAACAGGATGAGAGGAGGATTGGACATGCAGAGCACAAGCCTGCTGCTCTGTTCAGACAGTTTGTCAGGTATAATCTGAGGTGTTTTTTTTTTTCCTTTTTCATTTTTGCCTTAGAAATATAAAGAATATCAACTGAGTTTCCTGAAGAATTCAATGGATAATTCAATGCCAGGTGTTAGTCTTACTTTGTAGTAGAGGAATGTGAGCTGCTGAGTGCTTAATGCAGAGCTGTTCTCGGAGTGCTTAGTGAAATAGGTATTTAATTTTTTTATTTTTTTTTAAAGCCATTAAGAATTTAATTTTTCAATCAGGAGTCACTTTGCCACTTCATGTTGCAATGTTGGTCTTGCTTGTATTCAATTTGTTAGAAAAATTGAACTGCTGTGGACTTCCAATATTATATTATGTTTCTAATATCTGCACAGGAAGTTCTTAATTGTTAGTATTTGGGTGGATTTTTGTACTTTGGCTTTAAGCATCTTGGGAAATAACAAAGAACGTGTGAAGCTTCCACTGGAAGTTCACTTGGTTGCCACGATGTCAAGCTGCAACTCTTAAATCATGGTTATACTGGAACTTGTCTCTTCAGGCAGCCTAAAATGCCCTGAAGTATGAAGAAGTCAAGCAGGACCTCATCACATTGTCCTGTAATGGGGGATGTTTTTTTTTTTTTAAAGAAACATTCAATTATTTGCTTTAAATGAACTGTACAGTTTTGATGAATATAAAATGAGACACGGATAATTTTTTTTTGAGGTAATCCATTGAAAAAGGCAGAAGTATTGACTTTTTTTTTTCCTTTTTAAATGGCTGCTCTTTATCATGACAGTTCTTCGTTGCATTACCAATAATTGTGTTTAACGGAGTGAAGTGCATTCTTAGAGCATTTAAACACCTCTGCAGTACTGAGCAGGGAAAATGGTGGGTGCTAATGTTTGTGATGTTGCTGCAAGGAGAAACGAGGACAAAAAGACTGCGGGTGAAGCCCTGGTGGGGCAATGGGTGGATTCCTCTTGAGCAGCAGATGGAGGGACTGAAGGGAGGGTGAGGCTTCAGCTACAGAGTCTGCAGGACTGGGGTGGTGGGTGCTCGGGGTGATGCAGATCCCAGTGAGTGTGGGAGGTGATGGGATGGGAGGAAGGGATGAAGGTGGGGAGGAAAGACGTGCTAATTTAGAGATCTTCTGGACCATCAACCAAATGAAAAGTAGTAAGTTGTCCAGGCATCCCAAAAGGCAAAGTATTTGGTGAAAAATAACACAGGTTCTTGCTTCAGTGCGTAACCCTTATCCTTGTGCCAGAGAGGGAAGTGGCTACAGGGACTGTGACTCTTGGAAAGGTCCTGGGGACTGTCACTGCTGCAGAACAGATTTCCCCGATTGCTGTGGGGAGTTGTGTGATCATTCTGGCAGAAGATCTTTGTAACTTCAAGATCTTCCTTTTTTGTAAGGTGTGTCAGAAAGGAACCAGTTACACTTGGACGTGGCAGCTCCGCTTCATACAGTCTGTATGGTCTGTCGGGGGCTGAAGCTCTTGTAAAGAACCTCCTTTCCCCTCTCAATGAAACCAGGCTGATGTGGATGTCCTCACGTGGGCAAGTATTTAACAGCACAGGGTTAGAGTATGTGGTCATTTATCTTGGAGGAGGCCTGTGCAGTGCAGGTAAATGAGCTGACTTCTCAAGGACTTACCCTGATGGAGATACTGTCCATCTAAGGAAAATCCCCTGCATCTGTATCTCTCATTCCTTGCTTCTCTGAACCTGATGTACCTGTGGACCAAAACAAGGCTTGAGGAGTCAGTTTTCCTAGACAGGAACATCTGTTTGGAAGAGAAGCTCCAGAAGATTTCTCATGGGGAAATGTGGTCCTGCTTGCTGGGCTGTGGAGAGAGAAAATGAATACAGTGGGTTGGGATTGGGGCATTCTGCACCTCCACAGCCCACTGCACAGCCATCTGTCTCTGAGCTGTGGTGCCTGTCGAGCTGCTTCAGGATCTGCTGGTTCCTGAGGTTTGGGAGACAGAACTTGGCTGTGGAGGCTGGTGCAGTCCTGCTGGCTTGGCTTTGTCACCACCTGTGCTGCTGTGTCCCTCTGAACACACGTGGCAGCTTGTGCAGCTGATGGGGATATCCGTGCCTGAAGGGTTCCTGCTGGTGGGTCACATGGGGTGGGCTTGAGTCACCAGGAATGGGTGAGCATCTGTCTGGTGTAAACCAGTTCCAGGAGGACCCCATGGACTTCCACCACCTTTGGAAGGGTGGAGAAGGGTTTCTGTCACAGTTGCGAAGTGGCAAATCCAGCTGTTGTCAGGAACCCCCAGTGTTTTTGGTGGGGGCTGTAAGAGAGGGGTGCACACACCCTGGAAACACACTGTGAAAGGCTGATATTCCCCTGGGTGCTCCTTCCTATCAAAGCAGGGTGGTATCACCCATCACGATATCCAAGCCTCAATTCAGACCGATAAAGATCGTGGATGGCTTAAGGAGCACAAAATCTGAAATCGCGTATCTCAGGGCTCAGTGTTTACCTTCTGATATTTGAGCCTTTAATACACCCATAAGATTATACTTTGAAGTTTTCCTCTGCTCGTGGTGATTTAACTTTAAGTGAAAGTAAAAGGGGCAGCTGAAAGACTTAAGTGCTTGCAGGTGGTGGGGAGAAAGTGTCAGGCACCACCTTGGGGCTGGGAGAAAATATTGAGAGAGGACAAAAGGAGGTTGGTGCCATTAAAGAGCAGTGGGCAGGAGGCTCATAGAGTAAGAAGAAAACCTTTATAAACTGTGCTGCTGTCCAAGTGTAGAAGATGGGAAGAATAAAATTTGGCAGGTGAAATGTAGAAGAAAAAAAAAACCCAAACAAAAAACCAAAATCAACAGAACAAACCCCTGAAACAAATCAAAAACCAACCAACAAAAAACCCCCTAACCAACCAATAAAATAACACACCACCACCCCCCAAAGTAAATCAAAGGAAAGTGGAATACGAAGAACATTCAATTCATAAAACTTGCACAAATAATTTTGAAAACAAGAGGAGCAGGGAGACTGCCCAAGTCAGATGTGATGGACAGTAAAGGGAAGGTCTGACCTGAAGGTAAAGTCCCAGCAGAAGGACCCTGAGTGAATTGTTTGCCTGTGTGTTGGGTGGGGAAGCGCTGGGGGAGCTCAACAGAGAATCTGTTAAAAACTGAAGTGCTTTCAGGAGAGATTGAAGTTCAGATGAAATGAGCAGTAACAAGTTGCTGGGACCAGACGGTGCCACCTACGGCTCTGAGGGAGCTCCAGGATGAATGAGCTGAGCTCCCAGCTGGAGTGGTGATATCTCCCTGGTGCCACAGCAAAGGTGACAGCGGCTGCTGAAGGGAGTTTTGGGGCAGATGTGGCAAATCC
>JAHREE010149723.1:36492-49158 GCA_033628505.1 Tringa tobata | reverse complement strand
CACCCCCCATCAGAGATTAGGCCCCGGGCACCCCCCTCCCCTCCCGGGAGCAGGGTGGGGGTCCCAGGCCCAGCACCCACCCTCTGGTTGCTTGTACTGGTGGTAGAGCACGACGTCGGTGGCATGGTTGAGGCCAGACGTCAGGTTGGTGACAGGCTTGTGCCCAAACTTGTGGATCTTGAAGATGCGGTTGTTGATGTAGGTGACGCCGTAGATGTAGTCCTCAAAGATGTCGATGCTGAAGGGATGGCTCAGCCCTGGGGAAGGGAAGAGGGGACATGTGCAGGCAGAGGTGGCACCGCTGGCTGCTCCCTGCCTCGGGCAGGGCGGATCAGGGATTTTGGATGGATTCAAGAGCAGGGCCTCCCACCCTGTTTGAGGAGGTCGGTGTTGGGGGGACAGCAGTGCCAGCAGGCTCTGGTCCTGCTGTGGAGCATTGAAGGAGGAAAGCCCACCCTCGCTGCTGAGCGCCCCTGGCTCCGTGCTGGGCTCTGCCCTGCAGCACGGCCAAGGCTGGGGGCCCCGGGGAGCCAGGGGTCTGGGCTGTGCCACGACCCCCCTGGGGACATCGCCCCCGGGCAGGGCCCTCTCCTCCCTGCCGCTCTCGGGTGCTGCTCACCTTTCTTGTTGTCAATGGCCACCACGGGGTCGGTGCCGTTGAGCCGGATGCTGCCGATGACGGAGAGCTTGGCGTCGGCCCAGTACAGCCGCTCATTGTGGTAGTCCACGGCCAGGCCTGCAGGGGCACACACCCCAGTGAGGTACGGGCCCCCCAATCCACCCCGAGCCCCTCCTGACCATGCGGCCCTTGCACACTCCTGCCACGGGGCTCAGAGCTCCCAGGCCTAGCAGGTTTTATGTCCCTCCTCTCGAGGCTTTCGTCACCCCTCATGTCCCTCCTCGCACCCATCTTGGTTCACCTGTTGGCCACTGGATGTTGTCCTGCACCAGGGTCTCGCGCAGTGTCCCGTCCATAGCGGCCGTCTCAATCTTGGGGTGATTGCCCCAGTCTGACCAGTACATAGTCCTGTGAAGGACACGGGCAGGTCACTCCCAGCAGGGGAGCAAGGAGGGGAAGAGCAGGACAGTCCGATGCCCCATGGGTGGAGAAACCCTCCCGTGTTCTCCCCACAGTGTCCTAGAGACACTGATGTGGCCCCAAGGGCTGACTCCACGGCACAGCAACTCAAGCTGACACAGAGCGCGATGGTGGGGCATGGGGAGCTTCCACCACGGGAGGGCTTGTTGGCGACGGGAGCTGGGCAGAGGGAAGGGAGAAAGGGCTCAAGCCTCTTACCCCCTAAGTGGGTCGACTACGATGGCGTGGGGCTCATCGATCATGCCCGAGATAAGCGTCTTGCGATTCTCGCCTTTCATCTGCGCCACCTCAATGACATCCCGCCCTGAGTCCGTCCAGTAGATGTTCCCAGCAACCCAGTCGATGGCAATTCCCCGCGGCATCTTCAGCCCCGAGATCTGTGAAGGACAGAAAGCGGGGCGAGGTGAGGGCAGAGGGCGCCGGCAGCTGGGGCTTGGTGCCTCCCACCCTGCTGCCAACAGGGCTCACGTTCAGGTGGGTGACGCCGCCGTCGATCTGGCGCCGGTTGCGGTTGGAGGCGGTGGAGGCAGCGGAGGAGGCGGGCAGCTCCCGGTACGAGATCCTGCCCGTGTGCCAGTTGGTCCAGTAGATCTTGTTGCCCTTGACGTAGATGTCCATGGCGTCGATGCGCACGTTCTCGTCACCCTGGAAGGCCGGCTCATAGGCGGAGTTGGGGTTGAAGGGGTACATGCTCCGGATCTTGTTGTCGTCCGCGATGTAGAGGATTTGGTGCTCGGAGCCTGTAGAGGAGGAGCTGTTGGCGTGGGCTGGGCTGGACTGGGAGTTGGGGGTCAGCCCAGCTCCACGGTGGGGCAGTGCACAGGGTCACCAGGAGCTTGGCACCCCCTTGGGGCTTTCTCTGCCAGGGAAGGACAGAGAGACGGCGGTGGCAGTGCCAGAAGGAAGGGTGGGCAGAGGTGCAGGGGTGGAGGAGGAGGAGCAGGGAGGGAAGAGCACTTGGGTCCCCACAGGGCAACGCGGGCACACACGGGGTCCGTGCAGGCCCCCGTTCCCCACTGACCTTCTGCCTTGCACATGTTGTCCGTTTTCATGAAGTTCTTGGCGCAGCTGCAGACGTGGGAGCCCTTGGTGTTGTTGCAGAGCTGGGAGCAGGTCCCAAAGCGCAGGCACTCGTTGATGTCTGGGCAGCGGGAGATGGGAGTCGGGGGGAGCCCAGGAGGGTGCCCCCAGGCACACGGGCAGGGCCGGCCCCTCTCTCGGGGCTGGTGTGAGACCCCATCTCTCCCCATTCCCCACGTTTGCACCCCAAGAACACCATTTCTGATGCCCCAGCCACTCCACAGGTGTGAAAACACATCTTAATGGCAAAACCCAAGCGTAAACCCAATGGCCCAACCCCGAGCCCCCTCCGGCAGCGGCGGGAAGTACCTTGGCAGGAATTCTTGTCCGGCACCTTCTGGAAGCCTCTGCGGCACGTGCAGTAGGAGGTGGACTGGGACTGAACGCACTGGGCCTCATCTCCACACATGGTAGTGTTGGTCATGCAGTCGTACGACTTGTGATCTGGGGTGGGACACGCCGTCAGCGCTTGTGCCTTTACGGCTTCCCCAGCGTCCACCCCCGCGCCCCCCAGCCCCCTGGCTCCCCACCCACCGTGGGAGCAGGACTCCTCATCGGAGCCATCTCCGCAGTCATCGAAGAAGTTGCAGCGGAGGTTGGCGCTGATGCACTTCTTGTTCTCGCACAGGAACTCGTTCTTGTCCTGGCTGCAACTCTTGGGTTTCGCTGTGGGAGACTCTGTGGGAGCACGGGCAGCAGCTGTGACCCCCGTGTCCCCGGGCACCCGCCCTGTGGGAGCCCCCAGCCGCGAAGGGCGCAGGAAGGGACCAGGCAGGGACCCAGGACGCCCACACCCGCCTCCTCCCAGTTTGGGGAAGAAAGAGTGGGCAAAGCAAACCCCAACACCTGGGCTGAACCCAGGGCTCCGCGAGGACCAGCCCCAGGGCAGCGGCGACCCACTGCCCCGTCCAGGCTGGGCCCGCGGGCGGTCCCACTCACCACAGTCCTTCTCATCCGTGTTGTCTCCACAGTTGTCAATGCCGTCACACTGTCGACCGATCCACAGACATACCCGGTCGTTCTTGCAGCGGAACGGTCTGTTGGGGGGACACTGGAATTTCACTGCACCGGCAAACAGAAACAAACGGTGACGGTGAAAGGAGACGCCATAGCCAGGCTGTCACACTTGTCACGAGCCGCTGCTCGGCCTCTGCCCGCTCTCTGGGGATGCCTGTCCCACGAGGGCGAGCGGGCTCCGGAGACTAAAGCAAAGAGACTGAAGCAAAGACAATTGCCCGATCGCAGGCCCAGCTGCAGGAGGGCTCAGCCCTCTTCCACCCGGCCCCCTGCCCTCTTGGCCCCTGCTCCCCACTGCCAGCCCCACAACCAGCTCGGCACCTCTGTGACCGGAGCCACCCCCTGCCCCCTTGGCCCCACCAGCCGCCCCCGAGGGGACCCATCTAGAAGGGGCGCACTGAGCTACCAGAGGCACCCAAGAGCCCCCTCAGGTACCCACAGGGACTGTCACCCCCCCCATGGCGTGCGGGTGCCAGGGGCAGGCTGTGTGCCGGGAGCGGGGAGAGACAACGCGGTGTCACTCACAGCACTCCTCCGGGTTTTCATCCGAGTTGTCCCCGCAGTCGTCCTCCCCGTCGCACTTCCAGGCCAGGGGCTTGCACAGCGTGTTGTTGCACTGGAACTCGTCCAGGGGACACGTGCGAACTGCAACAGCACAGGGCAGGAGGAGACATGTCAGCCGGGGCTGCCTGGCTGCCAAACGCCGCTCTGCGGCCACAACTCCAATTTCCAGCATCGTTGGGGGCTCTCCAGGGCTGGGATACGTGTCCGTGCATGCCCCGTGGCTGGGCAGAGCAGCGCTGACACATGCCCAGGGGAGGGCTCCCACCCACAGCGGGGACACAGGAGACATGAGGGGGAGGACAACCAGCCCCGAGGGAGCCGCGCAGCGCTGCCGTTACCCCCGGTGCCGCAGTTCTCCTCGTCGGTGCCGTCCATGCAGTCCGCATCAGCATCACAGCGCCAGCGCATGGGGATGCAGTGCCCGTTCTTGCACTGGAACTGGTCAAACTCGCAGCGTGGCGTGCAGTCCTTCTGCAGGGGGAGGGCGAGGGACAGCGGTCAGCAGGGACAGACCCAGCAGTGACAGCTTCCCGTCCCCTCTCTGCACCCAGGACCAGGCTCTAAGCCCCCCTCAGTGGTGGGGGACCCCTGGCAGCGGCGCGTGTCCCCGTCCCACACGTGGGCAGGGCAAAGGCACTGGCAGGGGAGCCTCTGCCCTGGGTGCTGTACCTCATCAGAGCCATCTGCGCAGTCGTGGTCCCCGTCACACTTCCACCTGCCGGCGATGCAGCGGCCGTTGGCACAGGAGAACTCGCTCTCGGAGCAGGGCCGGGGCGCTGGGGACAGAACGGAGCGGGGTCAGGAGCACGGGCTGCCGGCAGGGCTGCCGGCAGGGCTGCCAGGGCAGAAGGCTCTCTACCCAACACCCAGGGGGGCACCGGCTGACACACACACATCCAGTGGCACTGGGGACAGCGTGGGGTGCAAGCAGAGCCAGGGAACTGCCAGCTGAGACCACCTCCCAGCCCCCTTCTCATCCCACTCCAGGGCTCCCAGCTCCCTGCAGGGAAATGGGGTTTTCGGGGGGTACTATGGACATACAGACACGCTTCTGGCAGCTTCCCCCGGCACACGTCCCCCAGGCCGTTCTCCACCAAAGGCAGCACCAAGCCCACGGCTCCCCACTGCCCCACCAGCAGCTCAGGCAGGAGAGGCAGCGGTGCCCTGGCCAGGTCTGGCAGAGGCAGCTCACCCGTCCTCCCCTCACAGGGCATGGGGACAGACCCCCCGGCAGCACCCGCTGGGCCGGCACCAGCACCAACTGTGCCAAATGCACCTGCAGGAGGAGGGCACCGGGACCCTTCCCCTCCCCATTGTCCCGGGGGCAGGACGTGTCGGGGCAGAAGCCGACAGGACAGTGTGGGAAGAGAGGGGCAGGGGGTGTCCAGCTGGAGCAGGAAGGGTCAAGGTGGGGACAGATCTGGAGCCAAGAAGGTGCCATGCACGGGCCCTGGCAGTGGAGGCAGCAGGGTCGGACCCTCCCCGACTGCGGCTCCAGTGGGGGGAGACGCTGGTGCTGACGCTCAGTAAATCTGCTCAGGGTTGTCCGGACCCGACCCCTCTGCCCTCACCTGGAATTCATTGTCTTCGCTTATTTTAGAGAAACTGTACATGGAATTAAAAGATTTTGGCAAGAACCTACCTCTGAGTGCCCCATAACGACAGTGTGAAAATGGAGAAAAACATAAGATGAAGTGAAATGGCACAAACTCAAAAACACGACGTGAAAACAACAAAAAAGAAAAAAAAAAAACGTTGCACTCTAGAGAGCTGGAGGGAGACAGAGGGACCCGGGGTGGGCACTGCAGGGTGGGAAGAGGGTCTGGCTCTGCCTGGGCCCAGTTGGCAGCAGACCCTGGTGCCGTCCCAAGGGATGGGACCGGGCTCCTGCCTTCAGCAGAGCCCCAAGAACTGAGGATGTTCACCATCCTCTGCTGCTGAGCGGGGCAGGTGCTGGCACAGCTCCACTAACGAGCGGTAACTCATTAAGGGGCAGCAATTTGATCATCTGCCATGGCTTCTGGGGACCAGCCGCCTTTCCACACGCTGGTCCCGGTCCAGCTTTGTGACCCAGGTTCAGGTGGCTCCACAGCTCCCCTCTCCCAAAGCCTCAGCGTGTCCCTGCCGCCCTCCCCGGCCAAACCCCTCCAGAGGCTGCTGCTGCCCCCCAGGCCGGGGGCAAACCGTGGGGCAATGCTCGGAAGCAAAACCCACTCCACTGCAGGTGGGACAAGGTGCCCACGAGCGGGATGAGGTGCCCGAGATCCCCACGGGAGGGCACTGGGGTCACCTCCTCCCTTTTACCTGTCCCACTTGGGACCTCTCCTCAGAACGGCCCGAAGCCAAGCCCTGGCTGCAGGACTCCACCAGCCAGAGCCCTGGAGTCCGGCACATTCTGTCCAGGGGGAGAAGGCAGCTCCCCGAGCTCCCCGGCCATCAGCCCTCGTCACTGGGGGCACCGACAGACAGCAGGACCGGGGGGACCTGAGCCGCTCCCCTCTCCACCACGCAGCCGGCTCCCGGGATAGCAAAGACTGGAAGGCAGCACGTACTGCAGCTCTCCTCATCCGAGTTGTCCCCACAGTCGTTGTCGTAGTCGCACTGCCAGCGACCCGGCACGCAGCGGTTGTTCTTGCAGCGGAACTGGTAGGGCTCACAGGTGCGTTCGTCTGGGAGGGAGGCAGGGACAGGCATCAGCATTGTCCCCGCACAAGGGGAGGGACGGCCACGGCCCGGGGTGGGCAGAGCTGCTCTTTGCCAGCATCGCCCACACAGTTTGGAAAAGGAGCAGCTAAAACTTCCCCCAGCCCCAGGCACCCTAGGGACGTGGAAGGGACCAACAGCGCCAGGGCAGCCTGACTCTCAGGGAAGGTGGGGGGCACAAGATTTTCCCTCAGGACTTGTCTCCCCACTCCCAATCCCTGCTCACCGCATTCCTCCTTGGGCTCGTCGGACCCGTCCCCGCAATCGTCCTCCCCATCGCACTTCCAGCGTGCTGGGATGCACCGGCCCGAGTCCTTGCACCGGAACTCATCCACACCACAGGTCATTTGTGCTGGCAGGGACAAGGGGACAGAGACATGGGGAGGTGGGGTTAACATTGGGCAAGCACATTTCTTTCTCTGCAGGACTGATGAGCAGCTTGTGCCAGCAGCCTGGAGCTGACTGCAGCACCCCGGCTGGGAACAGAGAGGGAAGATCCCCCGTTTCAAGCAGTTCTTGGAGGAGAAGTCAGAGAGAGCAGTATGTCAGCAGTCAGAGCCACCACCACCCGCTGCCTGCAGGGACCGAGCAGGGGACCTGCCATCCCGCACACAGCCCTGACCGGAGCCCCCAGTTTTGGTGTGGCCAGACCCACCCCCCCGTCCCCGCGCAGGCTTCTTACTGCAGTTGGCAGGTTCATCGGAGCCATCCACGCAGTCGTTGTCCCGGTCGCACACCCAGACGCGGGGGATGCAGCGCTTGGTGATGGCACACTGGAACTGGTTGGGGGCACAAGTCACCTCCGCTGCAGGAGGGAGAGGCAGAGTCAGCAGAGGCAGAGGGGCAGGCGGGGGTCTGCCTCACGAAACACACCCCGCAGAGCAGAGAGAGGTGTGGATGCTCTGGGCATCACAACAGGTTTCTGGCCACGCTTGGTGACCACATGGGCGAGAGAGGAGGGGAGAGGAGCCCTGTGGTGGCCACAGAAGACTCGACCAGCTGCAGGGAGCCAGGGCAGAAGCCACAAGATCCCTCAGCTGCGCAGCAGGCTCAGTGCAAATCCAGGGCAAATATTGAACTTGCCACTGTGAGGGATTTAAGGATTTCATTTCCAGTAGGAAACAGAAGTGTCTGTAGGGGCAGCAGGGTGACGTGGACAGGGGCTCCACACGGAGACAGCCCAATGCCTGGGGGCAGGAGCACCCAGAAGCCAGCCCGTGGAAAAGCCAAAGACATGGATCGGATGCAGCACTGAACTCCTCGCCCGAGCCCTGCCTGCTCCCCATCCCCAACAGGCTCCTCAGCTTCCCACTTACGGCAGTCCTTCTCATCCTCGCCGTCACCACAATTGTCCTGCCCGTTGCAGCGGAAAATGCCAGGAATGCAGCGGTTGGTGTTGGTGCATTTGAACTGGCTGGGCAGACAGACGTGGATGTCTGGGAAGGGAGGCGGCACGGTCAGAAGCTGCAGCTTTGCTGGGCTTTGAGGGTCACAAGGGGAGGGGAGAACCTACCGCAGTTGGCTTCATCTGAGTTGTCCTGGCAGTCGTTGTCTCCGTCGCAGATGAAGGCTGGGTTGGTGCAGATCCCAGTGGAGCACTGGAACTGGCCTGGCCTGCATTTGAACTCAGCTGTGGGGCAAGACAGAGGGGAACATTTGCTCTAGGGAACATTTTCAGGGCAAACCTTAATCTCCTCTTTCTTCTCTGGGGTCCTCAGCAGGGACCGAGCACCCACCACCCAGCCCTAGGCCCTGGAACAGCTCTGCTCCGACAGATGCCATGGGGCTGGCAAGAGCCGGGCAGCGCAGCCGCGGTGCAGGGACACGGTGGGCTGTGGTCAGCCCCGCTCGGCACTCACGGCAGTCCTCCGGCTCGTCCGAACGGTCCCCGCAGTCGTCCTCCGTGTCGCACTTCCACCAGAAAGGGATGCACTTGTCATTCTTGCAGACAAACTGCGACAGAGAGATGTGCTTTGTGAGGGCAGCTCAGAACGGGGAGGGAGGACCCCAGAGGGCCAAGGAACCAGGCCAAGGGCAGGGATCTCTGTGATGTCCCTCCCCGCTCCTGTGTCCCGATCCCACCCCACACGGCTTCTGGGCTTTGAGGGAGGGAGAGGGGCAGAAGGTCATTCCAGAGCCAGAAGGTCTCTGGCTCCCCGGGGCCCCCCCAAAGGGCTGCAGTCTGTACGTGCCGGCAAGTGCCACAGGAGGGAGGTGTTGCCCACGCACACCAGCACCCAGACACAGTGCGGGCACCAGCACAACCAGAGGAGCCAGGACCCGGTGGAACCAGGGCAGGAAGGGCAGGCAGAGAGCCCAGGACTCGCTCGCCGCAGGAGGGATGGCCCCGGGCAGGCTGGTACCTGGCTGGCCGTGCAGTTGGAAACGCAGGTTTTGCCATCGCTGCCCAAGTAGAAGTTGGTGGGACAAGCACACTTGTGCCCCCCGCCCGGCGAGAGGAGGCAGAGGTTGCTGCAGCCGGCGTTGTTGGTCTTGCAGGGGTGGTTGGGAACTGGGGAGAGCAGGGAGACAACCGCGAGTCAGACCAAGGAGGGGGACCCTCAGGGTAGCACGTGAGCCCCCAGTTGTAAGACCCTTCTCAGAGGGCACCCCCGTCCTGCACCCCCTGGTGTCCCTTTGCACGTTGTGCCCAGCCCCAGCCTCCTGCCCAGGGCTGCTCGGCAGCACCGGGGCCACCCCAGCCCCTCATCCCCGCGGCTCACCGTCAGGCTGGCGGTAGGGGTGGTAGATGTGGATGTCCATGGGGCGGTGCAGGGTGCTGATCAGCAGGGTCTTGTTGGCTCCCGTAGTCTTGTGGGCCCGGTTGATGGACTTGGTCTCCCAGTCGGTCCAGTAAATGAAATCCTCGAAGAGGGTGAGCGCAAAGATGTGCGGGATGTCCTGGCTCAGCACTGCAGGGGGGAGTGGGCGGCTCAGCCAGGGGCTGCCCCACGACACCCTCCCCCAGCGCAGCCTTTCTCCAGGGACAAATCTCCTCCTCTGGTGGGAGGCACAGAGGAGCTGCCGGAGCCGGGGACCATCTCCAGCCCTGGCTCCCGATCCCACAACCGATCCAAAGCCCGCACCCCACAAAGGCCTGACAGCACCCCGAAAGCCCCAGTGCTCTCACCCGTGTGCCGGTTGGAGCCGTCCAGGCTGGCGAACTCAATGTAGTCCTCCCGCGCGTCGGCCCAATAGATCCGGCTGTTGATGTAGTCGAGGGTGAGTCCATTGGGCCACGTTATCTTGGTGTCAACGATGACGCTGCGGTTGGTGCCATCCATGCCAATCTTCCCGATGAGGGAGTGGTCCCCCCAGTCCGTCCAGTAGAGGTAACTGGGCATGAAACAGGAGAACAGGAGGCTGAGTCCGGCCCAATCCCCAGCAGCAGCCGCGCTCTGCCCACTGTGAGGCTGAACTACGGTAAGGGGGGCCACCAGCCCCTTCTCTGTGTCAAGGGGAAGGCCCAGGTCCCCTAGGCTCTCACCCATTCTGCACGTCCACCACCAGTGCCCGGGGCTCACGCAGGCCCGAGTTCACCAGCACGGTGCGGTAGGCGCCGTTGAGCTTCGACACTTCGATGGTGTCCCGACCTTTGTCGCACCAGTAGAGGTTACCCCCCACCCAGTCCACTGCCAGCCCATCAGGGTTGCTGAGGCCAGTGCGGTGAAGAACCTGTTGGGAGAAAACAGATGTTTGGGCTGGACGGGGAGAACCGTATCCTGCCCTGTCCCTCAGGGATGACAACATCCCCCTTCCCCGGCGCATCGCCCCAGCAGATGGTCCTGCCCAGCTCCCTTTCCCCACTCCTCTCCCCCCAGCCCTCCTTGCCCCCTGCTTGGGCACAGCGTGGAGCCCACCTCCGACTGGGATGGTGCTGCAAAACATCCCTGTAACAACCTGGGCTGATGCCCTGAGTCCTGTGATGACCCCACAGCAGGGCTTGTGCCCAGTTGCCCGGTGGCCCTGGTGCCAGTCTGGGCCCCTTCAGGCAGCCTCTCTGTGCAGGGGGTGGGCTCGGACCCACGGCCCGGACCAGGGGTGCCCCAGGCCCCACCTGAACATTGCTCCCGTTGATGTGCATGCGGCGGATCATGCTGCCCTGCGTGGTGACATCTGTCCAGTAGATCATCTGCTCCCGATAGTCGAAATCCAGAGCCACCGCATTGTTCAGCCCCTGGGAGAAAGGGAGAAGGGTTGAAACGGCCTCACTTGTTGGCACAGGGTCACAGAGTCTTTACGAAGAGCAGTGACCCCCAGCCTCAACTTGCCGTCCCCGCAGCACAGAAGTTAAAAGCAGCTACAGAGAACTGTTGTGCAGCCCCCGGATACTCGTAGCGAGGGCTGTTTATACAGGATCTACCATCTGCCTGGGAAGCCGAGAGTCCAAACCCTCCTGCCCTGCAGGGCTCCTCTCCAGCCCCAAAACCCCAGCCGCGTGGGGCCGGTGCCCCCTCCTGCTCCTCCCGCACCTGCTTGAGCAGCGTGTAGTTGGAGCCATCCAGGTTGAGCTTCCTCAGGTAGTACCGGTTGGCAAAGATGAGGAAGGGCTCTTCATCTGCGGAGGGAAACCAGAAGAGGTGTCAGGAAGCGCTGCTGGGATGTGGGCAGATCCCCTGCGGACCTGCTGCCCTCCTGGCCCCACAGCCTCCCAGCTTTCCTGTGTGAGTCAGGGGCAGCTACTTTGTGCAGCACCATGACCGACTCCAAGGCCAGCAGCATCCCACGGTCACCAGAAGAGCCTCCCTGCCTCTGATCCCACTCTCGGCTCTCACCTGTGACAGCTTTACAGCTGGTGGGGTTGTCAGGTTTGAGCTTGTAGCCCTCTATACAGAGGCACTTGTAGCTCCCCAGAGTGTTGATGCACTTCTGGCTGCAGGGGTAGGTGGTGGAGCACTCATCGATGTCAATGCACGTCTTCCCGTCGTCCTTCAGCCGGAACCCGGGACGGCATCTACACTGCAGGAGGCAACCGGGAGCTGTTAGACACGTCCAGGGCCCGCACGCTGGGACGTGACAGGCATCACCACGGGACCAGCGGGCTCAGGCACGGAGAGCTGGCAGACACAAGGGCAGCACATGCAAGAACAGGCCAAAAGTGCCTGTGTGTGGACCCCTTGTCCAACTGGCACAGGACAGGAGCGACCCTCACACAAAGAGGAGGAAGGGAGCAGAGCATCCCTCCTGCTGACCTTCCCAGCCCACAGGACCCCTACCTTGTATCCGATCTTGAGGTCCTCGCACTCCTGGGAGCAGCCACTCAGCTTCTTGTTGAGACACTCGTTGATGAAGCAGTTGAGCTCGTCGGAGCCATCCGCGCAGTCGTTGTTGTTGTCGCAGAGCAGCGCCTCCGGGATGCACTTCCCGTTCTTGCAGAGGAAGAAGGAGTCGTTGCACTTGTTCTCTGCACGGGAGGAGAGGGGGTCAGTGCGAGGAGCCGGGCAGCCCCGCTCCCCAGCCGTGGCCCCCGTGCGTACCTGGGCTGCTGCAGCGTGGGTTCTTGGGCGCCTCGTCCGAGTGGTCGTGGCAGTCGAACTCGCCGTCGCACTCCCACTGCCGGTTGCTGAGGCAGCGGCCGTTGGCGCAGCGGAACTCGTGGGGGCCACAGGTGGGATACTCTGCAGGAGGACGGGGGGCTCAGATGGCGCTACCCACCTTCCCGAGCCAGCCCAGGAGCCCCAGGGGCACTGTGGAGCCATGGCACCGGTACCCAAACCTCTCTGCAGCCTCCTCGGGACAGGGCTGCAGTGCAGGAGCTACAGAGGCAGCAAAGGCGGGTGGGTTTGGGTCTCTCCAAAACTGCTCTGTGCCAGGGGGGAAGCCCTGCAGCAGGGCTGGGGGTCACAGCTCTCCTGCACCAAACCTCTCCTGCTCCCCCCTCACCCTCCTCTCACATCAAACCCCTCCCGGATGATGAAGGCCTTTCCAGGGTTCCATCTCAAAGCCCAGGAGACCCAGCGTGGCTGCCAGGGCTAGTACCACAGGAGACAGAGCCCTCGCTGTTCCCCCCAGTCCCCGCGGAACCCACCGCACTCCGGGGACTCGTCCGAGCCATCGCCACAGTCGTCGTCGTGGTCGCAGACAAAGTGCTTGGGAATGCACTGGCGGTTTCCACACATGAACTCCCGCTCGTCACAGGTGTTGTTGTACACTGCAACGAGGCATCGCTGTCAGCGCCCCCGCCATCCCCCCTGCTCTCCTGC
>JAHREE010149723.1:25739-36107 GCA_033628505.1 Tringa tobata | reverse complement strand
TCACTGGGGACAAGAACAGAGGCAGAGCCCAGTCGGGGCAGGGTCCCCAACTCCTTGGCCCCCATCCTGGCTGTGAACAGCACCCAGGCAACATGGTGCCTTTGGCTGCTGCTCCTCAGGACGATGCTCCTCCTGTCCTCACAGTCGGGGAGAGGCCCCCAAACGTGCCCATGTCCAGGCCTGCGGTGACCACAGCACCCCAGCTTCCTCCCGCGAGCCTGGTGGGCAAGCGGCCAGGACGAGGCATCCTGTCCTGACAGGGACCCTGGGGAGCAGGGGGCAGCCCCCCAGGCAGCTCTGGCACCCTGCTCCTCTCTGGCCCACGGCCCCACCGCGCACCCTCGAGACCCCCACTCTGGGGACTCACGGCAGCCAGCAGCGAGGGTCTCATCAGCTCCGTCCGCACAGTCCTTGTCACCGTCACAGAGCCAGCGCTCTGGCACACACACGTAGGTGCCCGGGCACTGGAAGGATCCTGTGCTGCAGGTGGTCAGCCCTGGGGAAGGGAAAAGCAGGAAGGAGACCAGTCACCCCCACTGCTGGAGAACGATGATCGGGGGGCCCCAGGATACAGGGCCCAGGAGAGCAGCACAGACCATGGCACAGGGAAGCGAGGGTGGGAGAAGGGATGGAGAGAGGCAGGAATACATGGAGACAGAGCAGCAGGGCGGCAGGGACTGAGGGAGGTGAGAGCAGGGGCTGGAGCAGACTCACGGCAGCGGCTGTCCTCGTCAGAGCCATCCCCGCAGTCATCTGCCCCGTCACACACCCAGAGCTTGGAGATGCAGCGGTGGTTGTTGCACTCGAACTGCACGGGGTAGCAGAACTTGTCTGGAGAGGAGGAGAGGAGGGGTGAGAGCCAGGGCGATGTGGGCAAGGTGTGGCAGCAGAGCACAGCCACGCTGGGCCAGCTGGGCTCTGCGGCTGGCACCCAGGGTGGTGCTGGGGCTACTGCTCGCCCAGACCTGGCAGTGCCCACAGGCCACACTGAGGGGCTGTGCAGAGTGGTGTGGGATTCCCCACCCTAGAACCGGGGAGGTTCCTGAGCACCATTTGCGGTTTGTTCAGGGAGGTTGGAAATAAAACCATAACTGAAGTGAGCCGTAACTGGCCACCTTCCAAATGGCCACAGACACTCGTGCATGTGCTCAGCAAACAAATGCACCAGGACATTCGCACTGATCACAGTTAAAAGCTCAAACTCGTGGAATAAGACCACAGAGGGGGAAGAATCTGGAGCCTGGTCCTTGGCAAAGGGATGTCGGGGAGAGGAGAGGGTCCTGCCTCCCCCCCGGCATGCTTGCGCTCGCCACCCCACGCTGTCACCCCAGAGTCCCTTGCTCTCCCCACCCTGCCGCTCACTGCAGTGAGTCTCGTCTTCCCCATTCTCGCAGTCGTCCTCTTTGTCGCAGGTCCAAGTCATGGGGATGCACCTCCCGCTCGGGCAGGCGAAGTAATTGGCCGGACACTTGGGTTTCCTCCCACCTGGTTTGTGAAGGAAACGTCAGGTAAAGGCGGTGGTGCAGACGTGTCCTGCCTCCTCCCAACCCAAAAACCCTCCGTGACCCCACATCGATCGGCGCCCCGTGGCACCCTCTGTGCGTGGGCTGCACAGGCAAAGGACGATGGTCCCGGTGTGCAAACAAAGCACCCAGCACCCAAACAGACCCCAAAGGGGAGCACCTGGCCAGAGGGTTGGCGCGATGCCCCCATCTCCCAGCCCCGAGCCCCCTTTTCCTCTCCCCACTCTCACCTGGGCAGTTGCGCTCGTCTGAGTAGTCTCCACAGTCATTGGCCCCATCGCACACCCAGCTCGGGGCGTAGCACAGAGAGGTGTGTTCACACTTCTGGAAGGTGGTACCCTTCACCCCCAGCTTGAAATAGCTGCTGCAGTCGGTGGCGGCTGCAAGGAAAGGACCCCCGGGTGAGGGGCGCTGCTGGCCGGCGGCACAGGCCTTTGGTCCAGCTCCCACCGCGCAGCACGAGCCCTGGCCCCGCTGCTGCCAGCCCTGCCCTCCCCACAGCGGCACCGAGCTGCCGGGATCAGCCTTTCTGATGGGCTGTGGGGTGGTGAGGGGCCGGGGCCCTGCAGAGGGGATGGGGGCCAAGACCCTTGTCCCTCCCTGATTCAGCACAAGTCCCGAAGACCGAAAGGGGGTGCAGGGACCCGGACCCCTGCCCACTGGCACAGAGGGCAGGAGCATCTCCAGAGCTGCCGCAAGGCAGAGCTCGGGCGGCAGCAAGGAACGTGGGGCACTCACTGCAGTTCATTTCATCCGAAGCATCCTCGCAATCGATGAACTGGTTACAGCGGCTTGAATTCCCAATGCAGCTCCCGTCGCGGCAGCGGAACTCGGTAGCAGCGCAGCTGGTTTCTGCAAGGGCGAAGCCCCCACAGCGGATGAGGCTGGGCTGGGGGCCCCGTGGGTACAGCCACCCACAGCCCCCGCCTCATGCCGCGGACACGCGTGCAGACACCCGCTGCCCAGCACAGCCTGACCCTGGGCTCCCGGCTCCGGTCCCCTCCCCGCTGAGACCTGCTGCCTCTTTGGCTCACGCTCTGCCCAGCAGCCCCAGCTCCTCTCCTGAGCTGGTCTGTGGCCACCAGACCTGGATGGGCTCAGGGAAGCTCCTGACCTTCCCCGTGGGTTCTGGGTGCCACACGGCCACGCTCGGGAGAGTTCTTCCTCCCGGCTGTTGGGGAGTCAGCTTTACAAAGCAGCGTGTGGCACAAGCAGCACAAGTAGGATTTAGACCTCGACTCTCCGCTAAGCCCTGGCTCTGCTCTGACCCTGTCAAGCTGAAGGTAACTCCTTCCTGAAGCCTCTGTCCCTGTCCCAGATGGCTGACAGAGCCCTGGCAAGGGCTGGCGAGGAGCCAGACAGGCTGCTTACTGTTACACGGCACTTCATCCGAGTTGTCCCCGCAGTCGTCCACACCGTTGCACCAGTAGCGGCTGGCGACGCAGCGCCCGTTCATGCAGTGCAGGTAGCCCTTCTTGCACTTGCGGCTGCCTGCCAGGGAGGAGGAGGAGGAAGAGATGAGTGCGAGGGGAGGGCTGGCACCTTGGGTGTCTCAGGTCCTCAGAGACCCTTCAGCAGGGGAAGAAACTAAACAGGCAGGATTAGGAAACGGGCTCCCCCGTGCTGTGCAGGGTCACGCTCGGTCTTTGCCCAGCAGAGGCCCCTCCTGGCTGAGGAGCGAGGGCTGGTGCTAGAGGCAGGGTCAGCTCAAGGTTTGTCACCCTCCAGCCTGCCCCCCAGAACTGAAAAAGATCCAGAGCCCTTAAAGCCCATCTCTGGGAGGGCAAGAGGGACTGCGAGCACTTGAGGCACGTAAGACACCCAGTACCCCGGCTCCCTTTGCCGAGCAGAGCCGAGAGCTGGAGCCCGGTGCCTGCAGGTGCTGGGGGGCACATGTGCATGTTTGAGCAAAGCAGCAAGAGGAGGAACCTTACTGCAGTAGGACTGCTTCTCATCCGACTTGTCCTTGCAATGGACCACGCCGTCGCAGGTCCGGCTGAAGTCAATGCAGTCGCCGTTCCCACACTCAAACTCGTCGTGCATGTTGCAGGTGGAATTCAGGGCTGGGGGAACACGGGGAACGTCAGCTCTGCCAGGCTGAGACCGGCCTCTCCTCCCCATCCCCACCAGCTCCCGCGTCCACCTCCCCTCCACCTTTGCAGGTGAAATCCTCCTGCAGGACGCGCTCGCCGCGGCAGGAGCAGTTGACGTGTCCCTTGGGCGTGAGCAGGCAGAGATCCTGACAGCCGCCGTTGTTCACCCTGCACGGGGACAGCTCACCTAGGAGAGACAGGGAGCAGTCACACCAGGGACAGCCTCAGCGGCCCCTTCCCCTTGTCCTCCCTGCTGGGGAGAGGAAAACTTGGGGTCCCTCCCCAAGCTCTTCAGATGGGGCTATGGGGGATGCAGGGGGTTGGGGACATCCAGTCTCCCCAGATCTTGCAAGGAGGATGCCCTGGGAAAAGCAGAAATGGGGCAAATTCTCTCTCTCTTCAGCCTGCACGGGATTTGGAGAGGGACAGGCCTTGACGTGAGGGTCCCAAAGGGGCAGTGATGGGCCAGGCAGGATAGTGGGATGGGGTCCCCCCTCCCCTGGCCTGAAGAGCAGCACGTGTGGCAGGGGAACAGGGCTCAGGGCGGTGAGGCCACGGTGGCCGGTGGGACGCGCGGGGTCCTTACAGCTGTCGGTGTCGTTGGCCACGGCAATGATGCCCATGGGCTGCTGGGGGATGTCAACCCGCAGAAGCTTCATGTCGGTGCCCACGTACTTGTTGGCTCGTTGCACAGCCCTGCGCACCCAGTCTGTCCAGAAGATGTAATCACCGTAGACAGCCAGGCCAAAGGGGTGCACAGGCTCCGACTTCAGGATCACCTGCCGGACGATGGCAAATGGTGAGCATGAGGGAACCTGGCTGTGAGTCACAGCCCCCAGCACCACCCTGAACACAGCCCATCGCCATGGGTCTGCCCCCAGGGACCCCCCCGGTGCCCCAGGAACAGCTCTGCTCTCCCACGAGAACTCGCCAGCCCCAACTCCGACACTCGCTGCTCCCCTCCTCCAGCTCTGCTGCTGGGGCCATGTCTGGACTCACGTGGCGGTGGGAGCCATCGTATTCACAGCGCTCAATTTTGTCCAGCGTGGCATCAGAGAAGTAGATCTTCTCGGCCTTGTGGTCAATGGCCAGCCCATTGGGTGTCCGTATGTCCTGGTCGATGATGATGAGGACGTTGGCACCAGAGAGGGTGGCACGCATGATGCTGGGATGCTGTTCATTCCAGTTGGTCCAGAACATGAGGCTGGAAGGGGACAGACACACGAAGCCTTTACAGCCCCAGCTCTCTGCCATGTACACGTTGGCTCAGTCCACCCCTCTGTGGGGCTTCCAGGGACTTTGGGACAGATGGGACATTGTCCCCACATAAAAAGGGGTGGGAGGGGATGAATGAGGCCACTACAGCCAGCTGGGAAATGTGGTAGCCCGTGGCACACCCTGGCAGGAGAAGGGCACGGGATGGGGTTTGTGTCCTTGCTTTGGGGTGCTGAAGGACGTGTGGGGAGGGGGGCACAGGGCCTTTCCTCCCGGGGGTTCCAATATTTTCTGTGCTGGGAACCAGTGCTTCCTCCCCAGTGGAGGGGAGTCCACCTGGATGCTGGCCCTGGGACCCCATGGACCCCTGGGAGGGCTGGCTGGGCCACCGATGGCCACTCACTTCTGGCACTCGTCCAGCACAAAGGCCCGGGGGTGGTCATCCCCCGACATGGTGATCACCGTCTCCCTCTCAAAAGCCCCCAGGCGGCTCTGGTCCACGGTGTGGCGGGTGATGGTGGAGGTGGTGTAGCTGGTCCAGTAGAGCGTGTCCCAGCCGCGGTGGTATGCCAGTCCCTCCACTGAGCCCACATCTGCAGGGGGGAGGACAGGCAAGGGTGATGTCCAGCCCGTGCTCCTGCAAGGCTGCCCAGCTTACTTGGACACGGCTCCTTCGGCAGCCTGAAGTTATTGCTTTTAATTACACCCCATAAAACTCCCTCAGAGGCTCTGGGTGTTTGCTAACAGGGCGCCGAAGTGGCAGCACCTGAGGGGACTCAGCAGGGCTGGGCTGGGCTAATGGATGAGATGAGAGCCCAGGAGACTTCAGGGGGCACCTGGGCAACCAGTAAGGACTCTTCCTTGCAGGACAGCTGAGTGATGTTCACCTATGATGAAATGAGGACTTGAACTTGGCTTTCAAGCTCCTGCTGTCATCACCTCCCCTGCAGAGTCTGGGGCTCACTCTGGGTCCTCCTGTCCCACAGCCGTGGCACTGGGAAGGGAAGGGTCTTCCTCTGCCGGGGGAGAGCTGAGGCCCAGAGGCCCAGAGCGACGAGACAAAGACTCGTGGCCAACCAGGAAGACCTTCCCTCCAGCTCTCAGGCCAGGAACTTGAACTGTACACCCATCCTTCCTCCCTCGTTAACGATCAGCAAAAGGTTTAATGAACCGGCTACAACAGATGGGCCCTGCTCTCCTGATCTCGGTGATAACTGCTACCCCAAGTGCCAAATGTAAATACACTCATTAGCGAGCGCATCTATAACCCTGGCTGGAGCTGCTCCCCAGTGACGCAGAGCAACAGACATGGTCTTTCCAACTGCTGTAGGAGCCAATAAAGTCAACCAAGGGCAAACGGAGGGCTGGAGAAGACAGGGCCAGGCGTGGCAGGGTTTGCTCAGGTCTGTCTTGGAAGTTGAAGGCAAACACCAAGCAGATCCCGGGTTTGCTGCAGTGCCTTGTTTCTAGAGCAGTGCGCACCCCCGTGCACGGCCGAGCCTCGTGACACGCTCTCCTTGCCAGAACAAGCTCTGAGAGCTGCTCCAGACACTTGCATCCCCTACCACCGGCTGCTGCCTCTTCCAGAGGCTCCCGGAGAAAGCTCACAGCTGAACCCTTAACAGCTGCCACTCAAACCACTTCTTAAAAACACCAAAAAACATTAACAGAGAAAAGGAAAAAAAGCCCTTGGGCAAGGAAGGAGGGAGTTCAGGAAGAGGTGGTGGGGGAGAAGAGGAAAGTGGGATCCGAGGGCAGACGCTCATGGAGGGAGCCTGGTGACACTCACTCTCCACGATGGTCTTGCGCCCCGTGCCATCATCATTGATCTGCTGGATGTTGCCAAAGTGGATGTCGCTGTAGAATATGCGGTTGCTGCCCTTGGAGCCGTAGCGATAGTCAAAGGCCAGGGCGATGACGTTTTTCATGTGCTCCGCATCCTCGAAGGGCTTGATGGGGGCGTTGAGGTTGTTCTCATCCGACAGGTGGATGCTCTTGAGGATGGTGCGCTCCGAATACAGCAGGTAGCCATCGTAGTCCCGGCAGCTCACCCCGTCCTCGGACAGCATCCCGTGGGCACAGGCGCACGTCCTCTGCCCGTGGCCGCGGAAGAGGCAGAGCTGCTGGCAGCCCCCATTGCTCTGGGCACAGATGTTGGTGCCTGGGGAGGAAAGAGGGGATTGCTGGAGGAACTGGGCAGGCTCTGTGAAGGAGGATGCTCCCGCTCAGCTGCTTTTCACCTCTCCTTGCTCCCAGAGGAAGCGGGTGAAGAAAAGGGCTCAGCCGGCAGCATGACAGCTCTTTCACAAGGACACAGTGGCCCATTTGTTGGTTGTTTCTCCATCCCCCCTCCCCACATCTGCCGGCTGTTGGGCCATCGGCAGCGCTGCGCAGGGGGCTGACACCCCGCTCCTGCACGCACCCTTCTGCCTGGCCCGGTTAAAGACTTTGATGTCCTTGAGCTGGACGCCGATCCCCGTCCGCAGGGACACTGACTCGGTGGCGTTGTCCTTGTTGCCTCTTTTGATGGAGCCGTTCGCATGAGTCCTAAGAAGGGACAGAGTCACGGAGCAACCAACGTGGGACCCAACTTCCCCATAGCACCCGCCAGGTCCCCCCACCCTCCCGCTCGGCCCCCCAGCACCGCTGGACCCCTCCAGCACCACCAGACCCCTCGGGCACCGTACCTATCACTCCAGTAAATGTACTCCTCGAAGACCGACACTGAGAACATGTCCATGTTGTTGCTGGACAGGACAACCTCTCGGTTTTCACCTGTCTCCAGGTCGATTCGTTCAATCTTGTCTGTCCGGGCATCGCACCAGTAAAGCTTCCCGTCCTGAGGTGAGAAAACACCCCAGTCAGCAACGGAGCAGTGCACCAGGGTGGCACTAGGGCACCCTCCACAGCTCCCACCACATCCGGCAGAAGGTCTCAGGGTTCAGAAGACCAACCCTGGACAACCCTGCACTGGAGAGGGGGCCCCAGGGCCCTGGGGAGGGCAGCCGTGTCCTCAGAGGCTCCACCAGCAGGGCCGTGACTGCAGGGACCCTTGGCACCCCCAGGGAGGCACCGTCCTCCCCACCGGCAGCCGTACCTCGTAGTCGACAGATATTCCATTGGGCCAACTGATGCTGACGTTCACCAGCACCATCCTCTCGGTCCCATCCAGGCGCGACCGCTCGATGCGGGGGTACTGGCCCCACTCTGTCCAGAAGAGATACCTGCAGGGGACAGCAGGGACATGACCACGGGTCCGGCCAGAAGCAGCATCCTTGGGCCTTTTGGCCATCACAGCAGAGGACAAGCGCCTCTCCCCCTCAGCCCTCCGCGCTGGGGCCTCAGCCCAGACCCCTGGTGATCCACCAGCCCCCGGGTGCTGCAGAGCACACTGTGGCCGGGGAAGGGAGCGCTGCATCGCAGCTGGACGCAGAAACCAGCCCCTGTGCCAGGCATGTACGGTGCTGTTCTCCATCCTTCCCTGGATCCAAGCAACTCTCTCCTCTCTGCGACTCTGTCCAAAGCTGGAGCTGGTCTGGAGAAGCTCTGCTTGGATTTTCTAAGGTGCTGGCACCCACAAAGTCAGGCGGAGCTCCCAGAAAGCTCAGCCCATCAGCAAAAGGGTGATTAAATCCAGTTGGTTTGGACACTGGGGGCCTGTCCCTTGGTGCACCAGGGACCTGTGAGTCCATCTCCACTGCGTGCAACCGGCACAGCTCTGCTGGGAAGGTGCTGGGGGTCTCCAGTACATGCCCACCCCCCGGCTGATGGCCCTTTCAGGGCAGCTTCGTGCAGTGGCTCACCCCTTCTCTGGATGGACAGTGATGGCCCGTGGTTTGTCCAGCCCCTGAGAGATGACCACGTAGCGGAAGGACCCATTCAGCCTGGCCACCTCGATGACGTCAAAGCCCTGGTCCGTCCAGTAGATGTTTCCTGCAGAGAGGGGACAATGAAGACCCACGTGAGCCCCACTCCCCAACTGCCCATCACTCCTCCCCACTCCAGAGCCCTGTCTCACCCGCAATCCAGTCCACGGCGATGCCCTCCACGCGGCCAATACCGTTGGTAACCACGTCCTCTCGCCACGTCTGGTCCCGCTTGGCCCGGCTGATGGTGCTCAGACCCATGTCCACCCAGTAAATGGTGTCGTTCTCTGAGAGGGGCCAGGCAGGACAGCGGGTGTCAGTGACTGTCTCTGGGTCACCCCAAGGGTGGCACGGACCCAGGATGAGCCCACATCCAGCGTGGGGACCTGACAACCTCCCTCACCCGGAGTGGCCAAAGGGAGCTGCTCTCGGGCAGAGCACTGCCAAAGGAGGGTCTGGTGACGGTCCCCCTTGCACCCCCCTCCCCGACCTCTCCAGCCCCGTTGTCCCGCTCCCAGCCCCCGCGTCACCTGCGTGGAAGTCGATCCCCACGGCCAGGGAGGTCCCCGACACAGGTACGAGAGCATCTGACTTGTCGTTGGGGTCCAGGGGAATGCCCCGGATCCCCTCGTGGACCGAGTACAGGAGGAAGGAGCCGACACCTGTGACAGGGATGCAGGGGCAGTCGGATGCATCCCAAAACCCACACTGTCCATTCCACAAACAGCCACAACTCATGGAAAACCGCGACTGCAGCCCGTGGAGGAGGACAAGCTCGGCAGGGCTGGTGGTAGGGCTTGACCCTACCACGACAGCAGCACCACGAGTCCCCAGCCCGGGCAGACGGCCCAGGACAGCAGAGGGACAGGCAGGGCAGGGGGGGACCGTGCTGGCTGGAGCCTCTGGCAGGCTGTGCCTGAAGCATCCCCGCAGAGGCAGCCCCTGCGCCCACCTCTCAGCTGACTCTGAGGCTGACGCAAGCGAGACGTGGGCTGGCAGCGGGAGCAGCAGCTCCCGGGGAGGGGATGGGGGAGGCTGTCCTGACGGACATCGAGTGCCTCGTCCTGCCCACAGTGCTGTGGTCGGGGGCATAAGGAGGAGAAAACTCCTCTGTGATCGGGATGAGAGAGGTTTCACCGCCACATGGGGCAGGGGAAGGAATGGCAGACCTTGTGGAAAGAAGGGGGGGAATGATCTACTTGGGAACAAGATTTCTGATGGCTAGGGCAGGAACCTGCGGAACAGAAAGCCCTTTCCTGCTCAGCTCTGTGAAGGACCAGTGGGCCTTGCCCACACCTCCCAGGAGGCTGCAAGCACTGGAGCAGCCCGTTCAAGGGGTCCTGACCCACGGCGGGGCAGAGGGGAGGCGTGAGCGAGGTCTCTCTCCAGAGCCACCTCCGCCCCCGAGCGCTGGCAAAGGCTCGGTGCCGCATCTGGGTCAGGGCAGCGCTTGTTATTCAGTGCCTGCCCTGACCCAGATGGTGCAGCAGCTCTGCCAGCCCCCTCCAAAACCACCAAGAACATTTTGCACACAAACAGCCTTTGAGAGGCCCTGGCAGTGACCGAGGACGCCGAGGGGGGGCTCCTTCCTCCCAGGGGAGAGGGTGGCAAAGCAGACAGGGACTGGGGATCTGCAAAGCAAAGGCTGTGCCGGCTGCCCAGCCCTGTTCC
>JAHREE010149723.1:0-15952 GCA_033628505.1 Tringa tobata | reverse complement strand
TTGCCTGGAGGAAGCCCCATCGCCCGCTGACGGGCAGGGGCAGCTTTAGTCTGTCGGTGCTGCGACACTGGCAATGCAGCCCCTCCGCCTGCCCTGGGACCCCCACAGTGCCCTGCTCCGCTGAGGACGCCCCATCTGAGCTCAGACAAGGGCCTTTGCCTCCCCTGGCACCGGGGAGCTCACAACAGGCATGGGGACAATGGCACTGCCACTGCCGTGTTGCTGCACCAGCAGCAGCAGACCCTGAGCTCTCTGGGCTCCCACCAACAGGAGCTTCCCTGGGTGAGCTGGGAGGGACATCAGCTTTGCTCCCCAGCACATCCCTCCCACTGCTGGAGGGCAGGGGGCATTGCCAGAGAGCGGGGGGCACTGCTGGAGAAGACGGGGGGCATTGCCAGTGTCTGGAGGAGCAGCCCGCGAGGGCTGGCAGCACTCTGGAGGGGGCAGGTTTGGGGGCTGCGTGGGGCCAGGTTGGGGGTCTGGTGCATGTTGATCTATGCACTAACCGGTAGGCTTTGGACAGTTCTTTTCGTCAGAGCCATCCCCACAATCTTTTTCTGAAACACAGAACCAACCAGACAGGAGAGTGGGCACAATGACAAACACAACAACACGACATGGCACACGCACAGAGAGCGGCACAAAAACACGCTGACGCCGGGACGTGGACGTGGACATGGAGAAGGGACACAGAGCGGCTGCGCAGGCACCGTGAGCGCCCGGGAGGTGAGACCAGAAGCAGTGGAAGGTGCTGGGGAGCCCGGGGCAGCCTGGCTGGGAGCCCCTCGGCGCTGCAGCTCCTACCCCTGGGGAGGCTCGTGGGGGCACGGAGCTGCTCCGCGCCGAGGCCATCGCTTTGGCCAGTGCCCAGTGGCCAGCACTGGTGGATCCCCAGGAAAAGAGCCCTCCAAGGTGGGGCTGCCCCAGGAGGGAGAGGCCACTTGCTCAGGAAGACCCCAGGGAGGGACCTGCACCCAGAACTCCCCACAAACCTCCTGCACTCTGCGGCTCTGAACGTGTCTCACCTGCTCTGAAGCCACTAATTAAACCTAATGAGGCAGAGCTGCTAGAAAGACTGAAATAAACCTCTGGGGAAGGAAAGCAGCCTTGGGGTAAACCCTCTCTCCCAGGCCTGGTGCTGGGAACAGATCTGAGGCCAGACCTGAGCTCACCGGGAGACCTCTCCTGCCTTCCCCGGGGCTATGGGACCCGGCTTGACCCCACCAGCAGCACAGGCCACTCCACAGTCATCTCGAGCACCGGGGCAGAGTTTTGGCCACTGTGCAAAGAACGCCAAGGTCTGCTGAAACCATCCCTGCCAGGCTCTTCCTACAACACACGCTCCCCCCAAGAGCAGCCAAGGAAAATGTGGGGCTCGTTGCTGCAGGAGGTGCTTAGGGCTTCAGCTAATGCCTCTGCCCCCCAGGACCCGGGTTCTACCGTTTAGCACGAGGCCGAAAAACGGCCCTTGCAGGAACAGGGTCCCCTGCTAGGCTGGCACCCCTGCGTCTGGTCTCACCATCCCTGGCTGCAACCCCCTGGCAGCGGCGGGGCCGTGGTCCTTACCGTTGTCACAGCGCCAGTTGATGTTTATGCAGCGGCCGTTGTTGCAGGTGAACTGTGTCAGGGGGAAGCAGGTCGGGTAGGCTGTGGATGAGGCAGAGGCACCATCAGTGCTGGGGAGACACCCTGTGCCCCAAATCCCCACCGGTGCCTCTGCCCCACGGTGGGGTGAGGAGCAGCGCTCCCCCAAAGTGCCCAGCCCAGCTCACCGCAGGAGGCAGACTCGTCGGAGCGGTCCCCGCAGTCATCGTCCAGGTCACACGTCCAGGAGATGGGGATGCAGCGCCCACTGGCACAGGAGAACTGGTTGGGGGAGCAGGTCCGAGCTGGCCCAGGGAGAGACAGACAGAGCTTTAGTGGCTGCTGGTGCCTTGCTTTGCCGGGGGAAAGGTGGGGAACAATCCCCCGGGGTGCCTGCGAGGCACAGGCGCAGAAGCCAGACTGCTTGCAAGGTGGGCAGCAGGGACGTGCGAGGCTCCGAAACCTTGGCCTCATCCCGGCAGCGTGCAGGGAACAAACAGCAAAGACTGCGGCTTGTTAGTGGAGCGAGCTCTCCCTCTGCTCCCGAGGACGAGGGTGGCTCCTCACCTGAGCAGGTGGAGTTGGACTCGTCCTCGTTGTTCCCACAGTCGTTGTCCCCGTCGCAGAGCCAGCGGTTGGGGATGCAGCGGTTGTTCTTGCACTTGAAGCGGTCCGAGGGGCAGGTGTGCTGGTCTGCAGGGGAGACACACGCTCAGGACCTGCCTCCCTCCACCCCACCCTCATTCCTCCTCCATGGCTGGGAGAGAGAAAAACTGAGGCAGAAAAGGGCAGGGAGCCTCAGACGGACTGGGGATCCGGGATCCTAATCACCATTTCCCCCCTCAACTACTTGAGCCCGCTCCCCTCCTACATCTGGGAGTGGACGGAGGGTGCTGGCTGCCTGACCCCATCCCAGCCACTGGCCCCACATCTGGGGGAAGTTTAGCTGGAATCCTGCAGCCCCAGGAGCACGTAAGCCTCTATCCCACTGTGGAGGAGGTGACTACGCACGGCAGAGCTCAGGGGCTTCGTCACTGTTGTCCAGGCAGTCGTTGTCCCCGTCACATTTCCAGCGCTCCTGGATGCAGCGGTTGTTCTTGCAAGCGAACTCCCCGGGCTGGCACTGCGGAGGCGGGATGTAGGACGGGTTGGCTGGCAAGGGAAAAACAAAGGGAGGGGACGATTTTAACCAAGTGGCCAAGTGCAGGGCAGCAGCGAGGACAGTCCCGTGTCCCTGGGCTGGCAGGATGTCTGCAAGACTGCCCAGCAGCCCTGAGAGGGCACACAGACACTTGTAGAATCACAGATCGGTTTAAGTTGGAAGTTGGAGAGACTCTGGTTCAGCCTTAATCCACGGGCGGCGCCAGCAGAGCTTCATCCCTCTCATTTAAGCCGGCAAAGCTCGGCACTGCCCAGGCTGCCCACCCAGACCCTGCCTCTCCCTGACACTGGCTGCAGAGCGAACCCACCCTGACGGCGTGGACAGCATCAGACACAGTTAGAATCACAGAATCACAGAATTGCTGAGGTTGGAAGGGACCTTTCAGATCATCGAGTGCAACCATCAACCCAACACTGTTAAAAACCATCACCAAACCGTATCTCTAAGCTCCATGTCTGCCCACCTTTTGAATACCTCCAGGGATGGCGACTCCACCATGTCCCTGGCCAGGCTGTTCCAAAGCTTGACAACCTTTTCAGTGTAAAATTATTCCTAATATCCATCCTAAACCTTCCTTGGTACAACTTGAGGCCTTTTCCTCGTCCCATTGCCTGTTCCTTGGGAGAATAGACCGACCCCCCCTGGCTACACCCTCCTTTCAGGGAGTTGTAGAGAGCAAGAAGGTCTCCCCTCAGCCCCCTTTTCTCCAGGCTGAACACCCCCAGCTCCCTCAGCCGCTCCTGGTTGCACGTCATCAGCTTAGCGACCCCCACCAGGGATTCCCACCCGTCATCAGCTTAACGACCCCCACCAGGGATTCCCACCCGTGTCCCTGGGCCAGTGGCTGAACTGCTGCCATCGTGCAAGAGGAGGAACCGGAGCCTGTTCATGATTCATCTGCGGAGTCCCACCACCCACCTCCCCGCGCCCCGGGCAGCCTCCCAGCACAATGGCATCACCGCCGATGGGCCAGAGTGGAGCCACAGACCCCGTGTCCCCACCATCCCTCAGGGAGAGGGGTCCCCAGGCCCTGGGACAGCCTACCCTGGCAGGTGACAGAGTCCGATCCCAGGATCTGGTCCTCAGCACAGGCACACTGACGGCCCCGGGGGGTGGCCAGGCACAGGCTGCTGCAGCCCCCGTTGTTCACGCGGCACTTGTTGGAGCCCACTGCAGAGACAAGGCAGGAGTGAGGAGAAGGGGACTTCAGGGAACCCTGCTGACCCACGGGGGGGTTGCTGGCTGCCCCCGGCTCCCCGGATTCCCTCAACAGGCTCCATAGTTGGAGCCCAGCTGGAGACCCCAGTTCATCAGGCCATGCAAGGCAGTGGGGACCCCTCAGGGGCCCTAAAACCAGGAAGCCTGTCAGGCAGGGAGGGAGGGGGAGAAAGAGGAAAGGCTGGAAGGGCGGGGGATGAGTGACAGCAGAAAGACAGGGTGCGTGGGGATGGACAGACAGGCAGGGACATGGCCAAGGGGAAGGCAGGGCACTTCCTCGGCTCCTGCTCCCCAGCCCCGTTCCAGCCCCCCCATTCCCTCATGTGTGGCAGGTCCCCATGGTGTCAGGCAGAGGTGGCCCCAGCACCTTGCTGCTGCTGCGCGTCGTACATCCGGATCTCGAAGATGGGCGGGCGCTCGTTCCGGAGCAGGCTCACCACCTTGGAGGCCTGGTCCAGCCGGTAGATGCTGCCGCTGCGGTACTCCGTCCAGAAGAGGAAGCTGCTGTAGTGGCACAGCCCGAAGGCGTGATTCAGCTCAGGTCCCTCGTACACGATCTGCAGGGAGGTGGAGAGGCTTGTTGTTAGCTGGGACAGGCGCCCGGGCAAACCCTGCATGGGCAGGACAGGGCAAAGGAAGTTGGAAGGGGAGAGGAGGGGACAGGTGGCAGGGGATCGTGGCTGGAGGTGGCCAGCCACCCGCCGAGCAGACCCACAGCGGACGTGGCCAGCAGAGGCAATGGCTTGGCTACCCGCAGCCCCAGCTCTGGGGCGACCAGTGTCCGAGAGCCAGTGGGGCCTCCACTTGCCTTCCGCTCGGTGCCGTTAAGATAGACCATCTCAATGCGGTCATAGAAAGCATCCACCCAGTAGAGAATCTTGGCTGGGATGTCCAGGCTCAGCCCATTGGGCCACAGCACAGTCTTGGAGGTGATGAAGATGTTGCGGTTGGAACCGTCCATCCAGGCTCTCTCAATCTTGCCCCTCTTGCTGTCCTTGGGGTCCTCCTCCCAGTCTGTCCAGTACATCCACCTGCCATGGACACTGAGTGTCACAGAGGCTCAGAGCCCACCCCACCACTCCTCTGAGGAGTGACCAGCTCTGCCTCCACCGAACCAGGTGTGAACTCTATGGCTGCTCGCAGGGCACGAGCCGGGGAAGGTCCCACTGCCAGGCCCCAGCCCAACGCAATGGCCCAACGGCCCTCCCGAGGGGGGGCCACGTCAGCGCTTCCGAGAGCCCCGGCTGGAGCTGCCGCGCTGCCATCGCCGCGGCCGGAGCTGCTGCCCGTCCCCGCTGTCACAGCTCGGGAGCCACCGCGAACGCTCGGAGACGCAGCGACCGCCGCAGGAGCTGGGAGCCCAACTGCCAGCCCTGGGGTCCCTGCTGGTCCCAGCCCTCCCGCGAGCCAGCCGGGCTCGCCCAGGCGCCCGCACCCGTTCAGGGGGTCCACCACGATGGCGCGAGGGTGGGTCATCTTCCCCTCGATCAGTGTCTTCCGTGTCTGGGCGGCCTTCTCCAGCCGAGCCACGCTGATGGTTTTTTTGGGGCCGTCATCCGTCCAGTACAGGTTGTTCCCCATCCAGTCCACAGCGATGCCTTCCACGTTGTGGATGCCTTGGGGGAAAAGCAAGAGCGGGCGCTTGTCACTGGGGCTGGGTGGCAGCAGGAAGATGAGAAGTGGAAGCGACAGCCCCATATGATGCCCAGAGCATTCGGCACCACCTGACCCCAACTCAAGACGACAGCAATGAGACACCCCCAGCCCTGGTGCAGGCAGCTCCCCCAGAGGTACCGCAGCCACAGGGGCCTGGGCTGAAAAAAGCCAAATTCAGGAGCATCGTTGGCTGGTTTGCCCCGAGGCGACACAAACGAGCTCGTCTGGCAGCGTGGGGATGGATCAGCCGCCACACCGAGCCCCAGGGACTCTGACTGAGGATCCCCCATCCCTCCCTCCTCTTCCCATCTGAGCGGATCAGGGTGGGCCAGCTCAGGCAGGAAGGGGAAATCCAGGGACAGGGGTCCCTCTCCTGCCTCTGCTGGGACACACGCTCTGTACCTGTCTCTCAACAGCACTCTACAGATAAACCTGAACAGCAGCTTCAAACCTCAGTTTTAAGGGTCAGAGACACAAGGGAGAGGACAGAAGCGCTGCCATCAGGCGAGGAAATGCACCGATGGCCATTGCTGCCAGCTCCCGGGGGCTGACCGCGCTGGGGAGGGACCAGTCCGGGCCCCCCGGCCACGCACCGTCCTTCAGAATGGTCTCTCGCTCCGTGCCGTCGATCTTCTGGCGCCCAATGAGGTAGCTGGTGGTGTCAGCAAAGTAGATGAAGCCAGTCTCGGCGTGGAAGTCCAGTGCTCGGGGGTTCATGAGGTTCTCGATGGGGATCATGTGCTCGTCCGGCACCTTGGCCCCCATGTCCATCCCGCGGATGATGCCCGGACGCCCCTTTCCATACACCAGGAACAGCTCGTGCTCGGGCTCTGCAGAGAGACAGGGAGAGCCATTGCCACCAGCCGGGCCAGGTGGGCAGCCCAATGGCACTGGGGCTTTTGTGGGGTCACAGCTACCATACACAAGGCCACAGGAGGAGGCAACTTGCTCCTGCACCCCAGGGCTTTGCAGGGACCCCAGGGCCCAGTGGGCGGCCCACAGCTTAGGCTGGGAAAGAAAGGGGTGTTTGCAACTGGGAGGGAGGGGACTGAAAAGCTCTGCTCGCCCCTGGGCCCGTGTGCTCCCGCTCTCACAAGCATCTCTGCCCACCCTAGACCCTCCCAGAGGGGTGCCCTCGTGTCCCCCCGCAGCTCTCCAGGACTCACTTTTGCAGGATTTCCCGTCGCTGCCCAGGCTGAACCCGGAGCGGCACCGGCAGGTTCGGGTCTTGTGGCTGTTCCCGAGGAGGCAGATATCGGAGCAGCCTCCCGGTTTGCCGAACTGGTCAGGCTCGCAGGCATGGCTCCTCACTGCAACACAGAGCGCGGCTCCAGCACCCGGGGGCAACCAGAGCCGTGCAGAGACAGGTCCCGGCGGCCAGGGCAGGGGACACTACTCTGCAACCGTGGGGAGGCGGAGAAGGTCTCATGGGCGCTTTAGGGGGACCCTTCCTCCCCGAGGGCCAGCCAGGGGCTGAGCATTGCACAGGACAGACAAGGCAGAGGTGGGAAAGGACCTGCCCAAGACGCAGGATCCCTGCGGAGCAGAAACCAGCACGGCGTGTCCCAGCACACAGCCACGGTCACTGGGCCACGCTGCCTCCCTCCTGCCAGCCCACCCCTCACAAGCCATGGGGGGAGCGGGACTGCCCGGCTGCGGGCAGGATGAACCCCAGCGCAGGGACCAGAGAGCCCCCTTAATCACGCTCCTTCACCGCTCGGAAATGTCCTGATTAGTTTTATATTCTAGAAAATGCCAAGCAGGCTGCAGATGCTAAGAGGATTTTAAACGAGTAAATTGATTAACTGCAGGAAGGTGCTGGGGGTGGAGCAGGCAGAGAGGGACAGGCGCCCGCAGCTCCACAACCTCGCGACTCCCTCGAAATCCCTGGGTGCCGGGAGCGCCCGGTCGGGGGGCAAACACGCCAGCAGCAGGGACCGAGCGCGTGAGGGCACCACGTGAGAGAGACATTAATAATTCAAGATGCCACATCTGCTCCGACATCCCTGCACTCTCCAGCAAGACGTGATCAATCAATTACGCAGCGCAGCCGCCCGGCCTGTGGGGATGGCCGACACGTCGGAGGAGACGGAGCGATGGCGGGGGCCGGGGGCACCCTGGGGTGTGCGGCCACCCAGCGAGAGGCCAGTGTGTGGCTGCTGGGGAGCAGGAATCCCCCACCAGCCCCTGGAGTCCCCATGGACCACAGCTGGGCAGATGGCTCCTCTATCCCTGTCCCTAGGCCAGCGCGTTTCGGCCTGTCTGGCACTCGGCACCCCCGGCTCCAGCAGTGCCCCCCATAGTGAGTTCCCACCTGCCCAGGAGCTCCCGGGGATGGGGGAGCTGGGGGCGACTGGGCACGGCCAGGCCCAGGCTGACCACGGCGTGGGGGGGCCACAGGGTGCTACCGACAGAGGCTCCTGGGCAAGTGAACCCATCCTGGGTGTCCGGCCCCATTCAGAGAGGGAATTCAGAAGGTGCAGCCCACCCCCACCCAGCCTCTGGGGTCCAAGAAGCTGCTTTTCTGGGGTCCCACCTGTGGGCTGGCGCCGCTGGTGGTAGATGTGCAGTGCTCCCCCCTTGTCCACCCGCGTCACCACCTGGTACTCGGTGCTGTTGAAGCGGTTGACCCGGATGACGCTGGTTTTCTGCTGGGCGTTGGCGTTGTCCGAGTTGGTGGCATAGAGGTAGTTCTCGAAGACGGTCAGCCCATAGAGGTGCTCGATCTGGAAGGCGCCCACCAGGAGGAGACATCAGAACCCCGGCTCTGAGGTGTGTGAAGCCCCCGACCCCTGCCCCTCATCCTACCCTACAGCTCTCGCCCCTGCTGCATTGAGGGCATGAGGTTGGGCTCGGCAGGTGGGTGCTGCAGGACCACTGGGCGTTCAGCAGCTCACACCTTTTCTTTGCCAGAGCAGCAAAGCCAAGCCTGTGGACCAGTGCTCCCCAGCAGGCCAAGCTCAGACCTGCCTCTGACCATAAGGCCCCCCCAACCCCGACCTCCCTCCAGCCCCACTCACCAGGATGCCCTGGATGATGGTGTGTCTGTTCTTGCCCTCATAGTCCACCACCTCAATATAGTCCAGGTAGGCATCAGCCCAGTACACCAGCCGGTTCACCAAGTCCAAGGTGATGCCGTGGGGGAAGACAATCTTGCTGTCCACCAGTTTGGTGCGGTTCTGCCCGTCCATGTCGCACCGTTCCACCTTAGGGATCTGCCCGTAGTCGGTGAAGAACACTTTGCTGCAGGAGAAGGGCAAAGGCAGGAGCTCAGAGCCCGAATATCAGGTCCAACAGCAGGGAGGGAGGACGCAGACGGACAGACGGTGCCCGCTCACGCCTGTGGGCACGGGGATGGCCAGGGTCCACCTCAGGGGAGCCGCAGCAACGGGCAGAGGTATGAGATGGGCAGACAAAGGCCTGAACCGAGATTTGCCGGTATCACCAGGAAGAGGCACGGGGCCCTCCGCCAGCTGACATGTTAAAACACAACCTGACACGTCTGCCCGGCTGCCATCCTGCCTGCGGCCACTGCTCCCGGCACAGACCAGAGCCGGGGCTCGGCTTCGCTGGCCCTGAGCACTGGGGCCGTGCCGGGCCTCTGCTGCAGAGCCCAAGAGACTTTAACTCAGTGTTAACTCAGAGACTTTAACCCATGAGAATGGTCTGCACCATCCCTGTTCTAGGCCAGAGTCTCTCTCCAGGCCGCTACGCAATATTTATTTATTAAAAAAAACCAAAACAAAACTTCAGCTTTTCTGCTCAATAACATCAGCTCTCTGCATTCAGACACCCTGTGGCTGGAGCGGTGGGATCTCACACACCGTGGCCTCGGCCACACCGGGCACCGCTCCCGGGGTCCTGCATCGCCACGTGCCCCAAGCTGCTCCGATGTCCCCATGTCCCAGCCTCCCCGTGCATGGGGTTTTGCAAAAGGCAGTGCCTGAGTGTTGCCATCCGACCGCAGCTCCCCGTACAAATAGGCACAAGCGGAGCTGCGTGTGAGTATCTGACTGTTTCAGTTCCCAAAAGCCAACGTGGAACCATAACGATGTGGCCACAAGCTGGAAGCAGCAGCGTGTCCTCAGCCTGGTCCATCCCGCAGGACTGAGCGCTGGCAAAGGCGCTGCTCAGGGCAGGCGGAGCAGGGAGCGACCCTCCGGAGAGGGGCTTCTGGACACGGCCAGGTTCCTCTCCTTCATCTCCTCCAAAACCAGCTGGTACCACTGGGCTGCTCAAAACGCTGCTGCCACAACTACCCTGCAGCGTGTGGCACCGATCCCAGCTGAGGGGGAGAGAACGCTGCGATTCACTCCGTGCTAAAGCCCAGAGGGGCCCTCGCAGGCGGTCGAGTCACTTTTCCAGTGCTGCCCGTCACCCCACTGAGCTGCTGCAGCTGGACCCTCCTGGCTCCCTCCATCTCCCCAGATCCGTGGTGCGGGTCCAGGCAGCAACGCTGAGCCCTCCCGCCCCCTGGCAGGACCCTTACCCCATCGCCGGGTCCAGCGCTATCCCCTTGGGGTTGTAGAGCTCCAGGTCCAGCAGCGTGACACAGGTGACTCCATTCTTGTTGCAGACAAAGATCCTGTCATCAATGTCATCCACGAAGTAGAAGTTGCCCGTGAGCCAGTCGATAGCCATCTGCTCGACATCTGGGGTGGGAGAGGGGGGTGAGAGGTTATGCAGGGAAGGAGAGAGCCATGAGCCCCACGCATGCGGGTGCAGGGGGTTTCTGACGGCTTCCCAGCCCCCCCAGGCATTGCAAGCACAAAGGGAGCTGAGGAGCAAGGCCGTGGGAGCCCCGAAGGAGCTGTGATCTGCTCACCCTGCGAGGATCGACACAACCACCCGTCCTCGCCTCCTGACGGGAGTGGGACCTGCTACCCCCCCAGGCAGCCGGAGGAGCATCGCGCGGGAACAGCAGCCCGAGCAGGGGGGAAGCTCTGCGAGGTGGGTGCTGGAGGGGGCAGAGTCGGCTCCCGGAGTCGCAGAGAGGGGGAAGAGGCTCAAAGAGCAGCACAGGGACAGCAAACGCCTGCCGAGCCTGGGGGCAGCGCAGGGGGGGATGGCAGCGGCCGGAGGCAGAGCCCCACGGGGACGAGGCAGTGCAGGCAGAGCCGAGCCGGAGCTGGGAGGACGCCCTGAGCCCTCCAGCAGGTGAGAGACGGCATCTGGCACGTGATGTTTAAGTATTTAATTAAACCAGTGAAAGCTTGTTAAATCGGATAAACGCAATGCACCTGAATTCCTTTCTCAACAACCAGCTCAGTGCCCGGCGCTGCCCGCGTCCCGTCCCCCCCACAAAGCCCAGGGTGAGGGGCTGCAGCTCCTGGAGGCTCTGGGAGATGCCAAGTGCTTTGGAGACCCATCCTTAGGGTTAGTGTCCCTCAGGACCTCCCCCACACCAACACAGCAGCACCGTGGGGCCAGGACCGCAGCCGGGGCAGGGACGGGGGGAGCAGCAGCTGCCCCACAGCCCCAGCACCCCGAGGACAGCGGGACCCAGACAGCCCTGGAGGAGCGGGGCCAGACACCGCTGAATTATTAACCAGCTCAGAAGCTGGGGAGAGCGGAGGCAGGGAAAACATCCATCCAGCCAGGATGTTTTGCAACGCCCCGCGCTCCCCCCGCTCGCAGGACTCTGGTGATGTCGAGCCCTTCCCCGCCGCAGCCCCACGAGGCGCTGCCTGGATTGTGATGAGACCCAACTGATGAGGACCCCGGGGTTTGGGGGTGCCCTGTCTGAGCACAATCCCAGGTCCCCGAGCCACCCAGCCCAGCTCGCTCACACGCCGCCACTGAGCGGCTGGTGTCAGGGCCCCGGGGCCGGTGGTGATGGCCGGGGGGTGACCAACCACCCTCCCCTCCGGAAGGGCGAAGCTGCGGCGCCCGCAGCCACCACCCAGCGTGATGCATCTCGTAAAAACAAGTGGAAACAGCCAGAGCCAAGGAATTAGCATCAAACCAGCCCAACCGAAGGCTGCGCAGGGCTCCTGCCACCGTGCCCAACGTGCTGGAGCCGGCAGCAGGTCTGGGGCAAAGTCAGGGCTCCCGGTCCAGCCAGGGCCCCCGTGCCCGCCAGCATGGCTCCTGGGTGCCCGCTGGCGATAAGAGGTTTTTGTGCTGAGCGAAACCACCTAAAAAAGTGCCTGGGGGCGGCGGAGGCAGGCGAGAGCCCATCTCTGTCTCCAAGGTGGGTCTGCCTGAGTCACGCTGCCTGGCCGGGCGCCCGCCCGCCGTCCCCCTCGCCCCCAGCCCTGATTCACCCCCCTGGCAAGGGGAGGGGGTGGCAGAGCCACGCACTGGGGAGAGAAACGCTTCAGTGAAGGGATGTGCAAGAATTCCCCAAAAAAGCAGGTCTTGGCTGGCGCCTGCGCGGCTGAGTCAGAGTCACAGGACCGGGGGGAGCGATCCAAGCTGGGGCGGACGGGGAGCGACCGGTGGGACGGCGCGGGGGCCCGAGCCCCCCACACAGGGCATGGACCCCCCCAGCCACAGGCTTTGGCTTTTCCTCGCTGCCTTCCCCATTGCCGGCCCCTGACCAGCGCTCGCCCGCGCCTCGGTCCTCCTCTCCCGTCACTCGCCCCAAAGTCCCCGGTGTCACTGGGCCACTGCCACCTCCACTGGGCACATCCCTCCGAGCTGGAGGAAGGTCACCAACACCACACTCAAAGGCTGAACAGGAATCAGAAAGGAAAATGGCCAAAACAAACTATTTTCCAAGGTTTCCAGCTGCTTGCTTCCTGGGGCACACAGCCTGCAACGGTCGCCTCTCCCCAGCATGGCCGAGGGTCCCAGTGCTCCTGGGGGTCTCCCAGGGGTCTCCCAGCCAGGGTCCGGCTCCGAGCGGGCCAGCACTGGGCCGGGGAGCTGGGGGTGATGCAAGCACTTGCTCTTCTCCCAGGCTGTATTTTTGCAGCTGGAAAGCATTACCCTCCTCAAAGGCTTTTGTTTTTCAGCTTGCTCCTTCTCTCCCTGCTCGCCATCCCCCCCCTCCTTCGCAGGAATCAGTTTTTATTATTATTATTATTATTTTCAGCTCTTTCTTTTAGCCTCAGCTAAACCTGGATTTCCTCTTGAACTTTCAGTGGAAGCTAATTTAGCAAATGCCTGTTTTTAACCCCTCGCATTAGCCCACAGAGAGCTCTCCCACCACTCAAGATTTGGCTTTGGGAGTGGGGAGGAGCGAGGGACATGGCTTTTCCCCCCCCAGCACCGCGTGTCCCCCCGGCAAGACAGTGGGTGCTGGGGACAGTGAGCCATGGCCACCCATGGCCAGCAAGACGTGGGTACGGACCCGGCGCAGGGGCACCATCAGGGACCAGCCCGTCCCTCCTGTGAAGAACATTCATGGAAGGAAGAAGCCAGGGGGCAGTGACCCCCCTTCTTCTCCTGCCCACAGCTCCCAGCAAAGGGGGGGGCTGGTGAGTCCATCCTCCCCACCAATTCCCATCCCAGAGTCAAGTCCTCCTCCTTGCTCAACCACGGCTGGGCGTTGCAAGCAATTGCAACATGCAAAATTAATTTCCCAAGATTTATTTATTTGCTCGTGTTTGAAAACGAGCTTGTGGGGGCAGAGAACGGGGAACGTCAACTTTAAAGGCTCTTCCTGGAAGAAGCTCATCAGGCCAGCGAGCCACGGGCCACACCAGCCGGCCACGCTCCGAGGCCAGGCCAGGGACACCATGGGTCAAAGAGGGCTCTGACCATTGTGGTCCCCGTGGGGAGAGGGCAGACACAGGGAGGACAGGGGGGAGCACCAAGAAGTCCATTGGCGCCAAGTGGCACGTTGCTCAACAAGGGCGGGCTGGCAACTTCAGCAAACTCCAAAACCCACCCCACACAGATGTTTCCTGGTTTCACGCTCAACACGAACCGAGTGATCCTGACCAAGCTTTTGCTGAAGGCCCTGCCCCAAAATAATCCATGTGCTTGGATTTTCCCCTTTCCTTGCCATGGCCACCAGTGGAAGAAGCTGAAGCAGCCTCTGGGGCCAGCAGACCCTGAGGAGCCACTGCTGGGGCCAGCTGGCCAGAGGAGAAGGCTCCCACGTGTCCCTTCCAGCCCAGACTGCTCCGACACCGAGCTCAGACCTGTCGTGGTGGTACCAGGGAAAACTCGGGGGCAGCAACTGCCCCAGGAGGCAGCAGAGGTCTCCAGTCTTCACCCCAGAAGTTCTCGGCCCCATCAACTCTTACAAGTCTTCCCACTCTCAGCAACAACCTTCCCCCTCCCCACTTCCAGCCTCCTCCTGTGCTCGGAGGCTGGGAGCTTGTCCAAGGCCAGGAGCTCGGAGGCTTGTCCCACAAGATGCTGGGAGCATCTTGTCCCACTCAAAGAGCCCCTCATCACCAGTGGGTCACTAGCTCAATGGCTGTCCACGGGAGCTGCTGCCACAGGTTCTCCCTCCCTTAACCTGAGCCACGGAGCATCTGATTTACCCCCCGGCCAGTCAAGAACCGCAAGGCTGTGGGTTTTTTGGGGAAGGAGCTTTGCTGACCCAGCACATAACTTCCCTCTGCATGAATCAGTTGCTGTGCAGTCTGCAAATACATCAATTGTGGCCTGACACAAGGAGGAAGGAAACGCGCAATCTTCTCTCAGACTAAAACAGGGATTTCGACACAGTCCTGAAACAGCTGCAATTAAGACGCGTGTGGCTCAGCAGCTCACCCCGGCTCTTGCACAGTTCAACGTGGAAGAACAGAAACCATCTCTGGTGGTGCAGGTAGGAAGAGCTTAGCACTAAGGGTCCTGCGCTGCGGTGGTCTGGGAGAAATCCCACCCCTGAAGCAGGGCAGGACAGGGACACCGGTCAGGAGAGGTCCCAGTTCTGCTGGGAACCCTCCTCATGAGACTCCCCTTGGAAGCAGCTGGAAACCTCCCCACTCCTGACAGCAGGCACAGAAATCCCTCACCAACGGTCCTTGAAGGACATTTTCACGCCTTGCCCCAGCCCACGGGACAGACACAAGAGCCGGAGTGAGCTCTGCTGCTGACATCAGCACCCCATCTTTAAATAAAGAATATTTCTGTCCAAGTGCAGCCACTGAACAGCCCACATTTTTTGCTTCATGGAGCGAGGATCAGACCCAACACCAGCCCCAGCAGCCCCTGGGCTGCAGCGACCGGCCACAGACACCCCCGGGTGGACCCCGGCGCAGCCCCCGCACCCCCACGGCGTCCTGCCCCCAGCAAAACCCACGGGAGCCAGAGCCCGGGGGCGAGGGGGGGCCGTGCCCAACTCACCACCCAGCGAGAAGCCCGGGCGGGCGGCCCAGGGCACCGGGCACCGGCAGAGCCAGCGACACCCGGCTCCTGCCCAAAAAAAAAAAAAAGCTTGGAAAAGTTGCCGAATGTTTCGGTTCAAAAACGCCTCCAGAAGAGGAATGGAGGCTCGTCAGGAATGCAGTCCCCAGGGCTTCTCAAATACATTGGTTTCCTACTTTCCTTTTTATAGGGAATGATCCGTTTGATACATTTACATAATACCATAATCTGGAGGAATTTCTGTCTCTTCCCTCCACAGACATCCTCTCCCCCGGAGAACAAGACCGTCTCTGTGACGGCAACGTACTCCATGGATAAACACTGCTCCTGGGGACAATTTTCCTTAATTAGAAGTATGTTAACAGGACAGGCATGAAGACAAACTCCAGCCCCGAAGGGCGCCGGCCGCGGGACAGAGGGACACCCCGCGCCCCTCGGGGGGTCTGGCACGGCCCCCCAGGCCCCGGGAACAGACACCTCCTTGTGCGAGGAGCCGCCACCTCGAGCCCCGGGATGGGGAGGGGACTGCGGACGGGACAGGCACAGCCACCGCCATCACGTCAGCCTTGTTTCCTTAGAAAACCGGGCTAAAAAATAAATGAATTTAAACCCCTCTCTGCTAAGCTGTTTAACTCCAAGGAGGAACCGCTGGGTGGAAGCCGGTGGCCCACGTCCAGGACGTCTGACTCGGCATTCGGAAGGATCCCTGCGGCCTCTGCGCACACGCGGGCACAAGCCAAACGCTCCCCCGGGGGTGGAACTGGCCCCCCCAGGGCTGCCCACCCCCCCCGGGCACTGCGGGAGGAGACCCCCGGCCACCGTCCCCAGGCTGACACGGCCTCCAGCCCCCCGGGGTGGGGACGCCCCGACAGCACTGTGTCACCCTCCTGCCCGACAGCTCGAACCTGTCCCCCTCCCCATGGCCGGGCTCAGCCCCACCGTGTCCCTGGGGAGAGCAGGAACAGAGAGATGGAGCTTGCTCCATCTCGGCTGTGTGGAGGGCAGCCAAGGGACCGCTAATTACTCTGCCTTAATGAGGCCATTCCACAGGCAAAAATACTC